>KZ810012.1:49287-66396 GCA_000696205.2 Oncopeltus fasciatus
TATAAATAATATACTGAAACCAATGTTATACAGTAGTCATAAGAAATTTTATTTTACATCACATATTCATCTGAAAATTTAGTGAAGTTAATTGCCCGTAACTAGCGTATAAGTAGAAAATGTACTTATATGATTCTCTTCGATTGCACCTTGCATCACTCCTGCCACCACCATCGCTTAAGAAATGCAAGAGTCTTCCATAAACTGCCTTGACCAAAGTTTGGTTTTCTAGACAGCCTACATTTTCTCAATAACAATTTGACAAAAAAGAGAAAAAGAAAATGATATTCTTTCCAGAAAAGAGGCATTTGGAAGGATAGAGCGAATAAAGAAAGAAAACAAAAAGGTGGAAATGTAGATTCCCCTTCCTTGCTTCCGGCCTTTTTTGTATTGCAAATTCTCCAGTTTAAGGTAGAAGGCGTTCTTTCAATTACCTAGAGCCAGTGGGTGGGGGGTCAAAGGTCCCTTTCACCGCTAATGAGCTGTGAGGGCCTGTAGAGGCACTCTTCAAATTACAGATTTAATTACAGGAAGACTCCCCCTACCCTCTGGCAGCGTAAGAGAGAACGTCAAGGAGGTGATTGGCGAAAGTCTAATATCAGCAATGCTTTTAATAAGGTAAATAAGTAAAACCACCCCTTCCAGATGCAGGCCAAACGGCTCCTTAGAGTGGCCCACTTGAGAATGATTACTGAAATGAAAATGGTTTTTCAATCATGGACTTTTATTCTTTTTAAATGGCAAGGTAGCAGAAACTACGATTTGTATCAATATCACATTGATGTTACGACCAAGTTTATTTTACAACTCAAGGTTCCTTTACTAAGCTGAAGGCTTTTACTTGTAAGTGAAATACTCTATCGCTCCCTTATCACATATTATGATTTTTCGCGAGTGCCGTGGCAAAACGAGGCATGCAGCTAGGCCTTTTTTCTCGGAGCTTTCCAGCTTAAAAAAAAAAATTTAGAAATTTACAATTTATAATATTTGTTATGTACTTGAACATTGAGAGAGAGAGGTAGGGACATTATTAGAAGAGTGTAGTCAAATCCACACCCTAGCATTCGAAAGATAGCCTGACGAACTGGATTTCCAGTAGGAAAAGTCCTCAAAGTCCTAAAGATATCATCCCCGCCATATTCATTTTCACCAAGCTTTATCAGAACATGATCAGAACGAGGCATGCAGCCTCGCTTTATCATGACGTGAGCAGAAGTTGTGCGCTTGCAGTGGCTTTGATGACTATATGGAGCTGGCATTTCTTCAGATCTGTACATTTTCAGGTAAATCTACATTTGTAAGTGATGGAAACCTGAATAGAAATAATTGTCACTACTGGTCTAACGTTAAATCCCATTGGAATTTTTTAATAATAGGTGAATTGACCGGGATGTTCCTATTCCTTGGCCAGCAAGGTTTTCAGATCAGAAACGGCTCGAAATTTTTTCTTATGGGGAGTATAAAAAAATAAGGTTTTTACCCACACNAAATGAAAATTAAAAAAAAAAAGTAAATAACGAGAGTAAATAGCTAGACAATGTCAGCTCCTTCCAGACGATGTATTCGTCTTTCTCATGGGTTAGGCTCTTGCTAGTGTGTTGGAAATTTAATAAGTTATCTAGCTCGTCCCGGTGGTACAAGTATATTACCTTGCATTCGTGTTCAAAAAGTAGGAGATCCAGGTTGGAGTCCTGGTTGGGACAGATTGATTTTTATTCTATTCCCTCGCATTAATTGTTTGCTATTAGTTAGGTTATTAGCAAAAGTTCTAAAGTTGAACATCTTAAGAGGGGAACTATGTCAATGGCTACACATCTCAACAGATGTGATGGGATTTGCATTTTTGTTCTCTTATTTTTGACTTATCTCCATTATTTTTCATAACGGCCGCGTAGTTTTCTCCTTTGCAATTTTTATATTGTTTATTATTTGTATTGGTTTTATTTTTATATTTCCCAAAATGACTGAAAGAGAACTTGTGCAGAAGCGTGTTTTGTTCAGCAGATCAACAGATCATTTATATTATAATTTAAAGCTTATATATTCTAAATATTTATATTTAAATTAAATTATAATAACCTTTACAGTGCTTGGAATAATTGATTTGAATAAACTTAAATTTTTCTTTTATTTGTGTGTTTATTTTTTTCATCTAAATCAAAGTGACAAGAAAAATTTCCTTCGTTAAATACTTTCCAAGGATCTATTTTCTTTTTTTCACAACTTTCAGGATGTCTGGCACAATACTTCAATATTTCAATGTTGATGAACGTTTCAATAATGTTCACTCGAGAATAACACAAACATACTTTTTCTGCTGGAATGGGGTATTCGTTTAAAGACATCAAAGTCCTGTCTTTCACCAATCTTATCATCTTCATGATAGTTTCATGCTTGGCGTACGCCTGGTCGTAAATACTCGACAGTTTTCGTTCCAATAGGTCCAGTTTTCTTTCGAGCACGTGGAGTTCGTATCGCCGGATCTGTTGCTCGTCATCTCCCAGAGATTCTTTTGAGTTGAGCGAATTTGACGTGTCGTAGTATGACATCACCAATATGGCTCTCCCAATCGATGGTTTAAATATTCCAGAGAAAAAAATGTCCAGAGAAAGGTTACTGTACTGTTTTGTGTAGTTGTGTATGATGCAGTTTCCTAGCGCCTCATCTCACATATGTTTATTGACTGTAAGAAATGTACTTAACTTCCAAAATGTATTTAATCACCTTTAGAACGTTCTTATATCTCAGTGTTGTAGTAATTATCACAAATTCCGTATCCTAATGATAAAAAATAATGTAATAAATTAAATAAAAGGCCGCGGTCTGTAGATGTCATTGTGTCCGAAACCAGTCGTAAATAAAAAAATTTTAACAGCAAAAGATTTTATTAGAACCAATAAGAAATCCTTGAAAAATCGCCAAAGTCGTAATAAATAAAATAAGAATGTTATTAAAACCCCAACATTTCATTGTAAAAAAAAAAAGGCATCGTGGATCATTGATCATCTGTCTGTCTTCGTAATTAAAATGAAACTGATAGGCCAATACTTTATTTAGTTTATGAAAATCAATGTTATGAAGGCTGGAGTATGCAGCACTTGTTTCCGGTTTAATCAACTGACGGGGACTCCACAAATAATTAAATGGAGTCTGAAAAATTAATTAATTAAATTGCACTGATTTGAAATAATTGTAAAAATAGATAAATACTACTTTAAAAGAGAAGTTCTAAATCTATTCAATTATTTTAAATAATATCTCGTAAAGATTTGTGCCAAAGCGTTAGAATGACATATATTAAGCTGTTTTTTTGCTGTATTGAAGTATTCTTTTATTCTAGTAGGCAGATTTTGCTTTGTTTATTAACTAACCTTAAAAATTACAAAAAAACGTGCATAAAAAATACAAAATTTGTGTTACGTCCCAACAGTCCCAGTAGGTGTGATAAATATTATAGTTCTGAAATTTAGGCATAACCTAAAAATACAGTTAAATTTAAATAATTAGCAGTGATTGATGGAATTGGGCAAATGCATCATAAATAATATTTGAAAAGAAAATTTATAATTTGACAAAAGCAGTAAAATAAAATCAATTTACCTTAGATATTTATGAGTAGTTTTTATTCTAATTAAGACAGAGCCTCCTCCCTTTACACATTTGTCTTTTGGCTATCTGCACAAAATATTATGCCCAACTCAGCAATGTGGGTCATATCTTTATTTAATTATATTTGGTAAAAAGAAACAATATCTCATATATTCAGTTTGTGGGCTTAGACTTAGGTGCATAAAAAAAAAGAAAAAAAAAGGCCCAACTCCACGCTAAAAAGCAGAAAGTAGAGAGGAAAAGAAAAAAAAAACACCCGTTCGTCTTTTCTGTTTGCTAAAACTTTTTTAATTTTTATGCTTAGCTTTAATAACACACTTATAGATTTTAATTGTTATTTTATGATATTTTTCTTTGTAAAAATAAAGAAATTTTATCTTTGAGTGTATGATTTAACTTCAATAATTTGTTTGTTACTCTTTTATAAATCTCCTAAAAGTAATGTAAATATACTTGAATTCCTTAAAGCCATTTTTAAAACAATCCTCCACGGAAGTTCTAAAATTTATAATACTGGCTAATCTGGNATTATTATAAAATTAGGCTATTCTAGATATATTCTTTATATCATGCTACTTACTCTGCTACCAGTAAATTGTAATGTTGAAGTTATGTTTTAGATCATATACGCTAAAATAAATTTACCACTTTTTATGTTCTATTAGTAATAATCCTCCTATTCAAATAATAATTAAAAGTTGACAAAAATTTATTTTGGTCTTTTTATAATTAACCTACCGAAATTTAAAAGAAGATAAAATTTATTTTTTGCTCAATTAATGAGAGGGAATAGAATAAAAAAATCTATCTGTCCCAGCCAGGAATCAAACCTGGATCTCCTGCTATCCGGGCCGGTGCATTTACCAATTATGCTACCAAGACGAGCTAGATATCTCATTGAATTCCCCCTACATTTTTAATGTTTATTTTTTGCTAATTTATAATTATCATTAGCTTATGATTATTTTTCAAGGTACATACAAAGTGGTAATTTAATTTTTGTTCAATAATGAATTATACAAGCTATTTTTAAAATGTACAAATTAAGTAGAATATTCAAATATGAATGAACTAGCATAATAACGACGCAACGGGTTCGAATTCCGCTAAGGTAAGCCTTTATATATAAATAAAAGCTTGTCCTGCGCCATGTATGTTTAGGATGGGATGGCATCTATAGCCCCACACCATGTGGTTGAAATGGAGCTATGAGTTAATAAATAACATTTATATACTGCATAAGCTACAGGAAAGAAATTTAAAATTGAATAATGTATATGGTATATTTTTTTGAAAATCTCCTGACTATTTATCTAATTTGAATTGATTTATGCGTTTTTGATAATTTCGGATTATATTGGGGCATATTATTTGCATAAATGAATGAGAGATGACGCATTGCTTATTTTCTTATTTCAACATTTACTGATGTTTTAATGATTAATTTAAAATACAATTAAGTTTAAGACTGAGTGAATGTTTTGATCATGTCAATTGTTTTAGAGATGTACCTGAAGTTAAATGGTAGTTTTGGCGCCAAAATACTGATTTATAAATTTAACAAATAAAAATGCACTTTTCAAACCAAATAATTAACATATTTAGTTGTAAAAATGTGTTATTCATTATGTTTACATTAAATAATTTTCACAGATACAAGATTATTTTTTTACGGTTGTTTTTTTTACTTTGTTCAGCTGCAATTTATCTTTCTTATTTCATGCAATACTTTATTATCACTTAAATTTTGTTTCCTTAAGAGATAATTGTTATTAAAACCCCAACATTTCATTATAAAAAAAAAAGGCATCGTGGATCATTGATCATCTGTCTGTCTTCGTAATTAAAATGAAACTGATAGGCCAATACTTTATTTAGTTTATGAAAATCAATGTTATGAAGGCTGGAGTATGCAGCACTTGTTTCCGGTTTAATCAACTGACGGGGACTCCACAAATAATTAAATGGAGTCTGAAAAAGATTAATTAAATTGCACTGATTTGAAATAATTGTAAAAATAGATAAATACTACTTTAAAAGAGAAGTTCTAAATCTATTCAATTATTTTAAATAATATCTCGTAAAGATTTGTGCCAAAGCGTTAGAATGACATATATTAAGCTGTTTTTTTGCTGTATTGAAGTATTCTTTTATTCTAGTAGGCAGATTTTGCTTTGTTTATTAACTAACCTTAAAAATTACAAAAAAACGTGCATAAAAAATACAAAATTTGTGTTACGTCCCAACAGTCCCAGTAGGTGTGATAAATATTATAGTTCTGAAATTTAGGCATAACCTAAAAATACAGTTAAATTTAAATAATTAGCAGTGATTGATGGAATTGGGCAAATGCATCATAAATAATATTTGAAAAGAAAATTTATAATTTGACAAAAGCAGTAAAATAAAATCAATTTACCTTAGATATTTATGAGTAGTTTTTATTCTAATTAAGACAGAGCCTCCTCCCTTTACACATTTGTCTTTTGGCTATCTGCACAAAATATTATGCCCAACTCAGCAATGTGGGTCATATCTTTATTTAATTATATTTGGTAAAAAGAAACAATATCTCATATATTCAGTTTGTGGGCTTAGACTTAGGTGCATAAAAAAAAAGAAAAAAAAAGGCCCAACTCCACGCTAAAAAGCAGAAAGTAGAGAGGAAAAGAAAAAAAAAACACCCGTTCGTCTTTTCTGTTTGCTAAAACTTTTTTAATTTTTATGCTTAGCTTTAATAACACACTTATAGATTTTAATTGTTATTTTATGATATTTTTCTTTGTAAAAATAAAGAAATTTTATCTTTGAGTGTATGATTTAACTTCAATAATTTGTTTGTTACTCTTTTATAAATCTCCTAAAANTCGAACCCCAACTAAAATCATCTAATAATATAAATTTCAATTTTATTTATGAAAAATATTTGCAAAAAAAAAAAAGTGACATTAAACACATGGAGAATAAGGAAGAAAACCTATCTTCTAGGTAAATCAGCATTTCCCTCTATATCCCCTCCTGGAATCTAAACAAATAAAGAGCGTTCAGATTCTTGTAGATGCGACAGAATCCTCTAGGAGACGGGGGTGGAGGGGAGTGTTGGGTTTCCCAGGACTCCCACTAATGGTCGGCTGGCGGGATGAAGCTCGTGTGTCCGGCTCACAACACACACTCCCACCTCCTCTGCCACTTCCCCTCGGCCTCCAATCCACCCCTCAGGCTTCCCTACCCCCAACCACCATAGATATCTTTCCTTTCCTCTGACCGGGGAAGCCAAAACTATACACCGGCTCATGATATCATAATGTTGAAATATTCCCTCAATGAATGGAAAATGATATTTTCAAAGAATATTCAAAAAGAAAAAAAAAAGAAAATAAATTAATAAAAAACCGCATATTATGGTAAAGCCTCTCATTCATAAGAAAATTTACAATATATCTTTAAAGTTGGATATCACTAATACTTAACTTATAAATATTTTATTTGGTTGTGGTTTTTTGTCCAACGTAAATTTCAAACAATTGATGAGAGGGAATAGAATAAAAAAATCTATCTGTCCCAGCCAGGAATCGAACCAGGATATCTTGCTAAACGGGCCGGTGTGTTAAGCCATTACACCACAAGGACCAGCTAGATATCTCACTCAATTCCCTCTACACTAGTGAGAGCCTAACCTACGAGAAAGACGAGAACTTCGTCTTAAACTGGAAGGAGCTGACATTGTCAAACTATTTTTTGACTCTCGTCATTTACTTTATTTAATTTTAATTTATAAAAATTTTATTTGGTTGTGGTTTTTTATCCCACGTAAATTTTATACAATTAATGAGAGGGAATAGAATAAAAAAATCTATCTGTCCCAACCAGGAATCGAACCTGGATCTCCTGCTATCCGGGCCGGTAGGTTAAGCCATTAATTGTTTACTAATACTTAACGAGTGATTTGATTTTACCAGCTGAGAAAAAACGACTGTAAGAGGTGTTAGATGGCCTTTACAATTAGAGAAGGGAGAGTGGGGGAACCGTTCATAGCTACATATAGCTTGTTCAATATGTGTTTTTCGTAACATGTTACTGAAAATTAGCGTCAGAAAAATTCTTTATTCACTCTACCACCTATTCCTACCAACTCATTCGTGTCACAAAAATAATAGGTTAGTTCAGTTTCATCCATAAATAAATCTGCCTTCCTGCAGTACCGAATTCAGCCAGAAATAATTTAAGATAGTGAGTCAAAATACGTAAATATTTGCGATATGTTGCAATCAAGAACAGGTGGGATAGAAAGTGCAGTGCACATACAAAAAGTGTATCTCTTCACTTCTCACCGACGAAGGGCGAGAGATCCCCAAAAATTTTGCTACTTGTGATTTTTTCCTTTTGTGTTTGCACTGCACTTTCTATCCCACCTGTTCTTGATTGCTATACATCGCAGCCGCTAGTGTTTCATTATATATAGTTAATACTCTCATATTAATGTAGGACACACGATCTCACATATTTTACCCTTTTTAATTAAAGACCTAAATAAAATATGACTAAAGAAACTTAAAACGCGAAGGTCTGTGATTGCTTGTCAAATATCAGATACAATATCGATTCTGCTCCTCCAAGTAATATAAAAATAATAATCATTGTTCATAATTACCAAATAAGCAACAAATAATTTGATAATGGTTAATTAGCCATGAGAAAATTACATTCTTTAGTAGTTGCTGATATAATTCTCCCAGTATCAAAAACTAAAATGCACACAAATCTTAAAAATTATATTAAAATTTGTAAGCCTTTTAGTTTTTTGATACTGGGAGTATTATTTTATTAACTGCTAAAAATTGCAATTTTTTTCCCCCTTTGCAGGGATGACAACATTTTGAATAATTATTCGATTCAATTCTGGGTCTTCTTTGGAATTAGGTCTACCCTTTCATCGATGTATAACCATTTGTGTTTACAACTGGCGGCTTGCTTTATGGCGGTCTTAAACGGTTAAATTTGTTTTATTTTTAATTAAATTTGTTTATTTCAATACTTTATCTTTACGTAACTCTTGGCTCTGTGACATGGTTTTTTTTAATTACCTATAAATACAGAGTAAGTCAATCATTTTTTGTTTTGCCACGTGAATTAACCTGTGGATAATTCTTGTAAGATTTTTAGTACTATATGTTATTTCTTATCATAGAAGAATGGCTGAGGCAGATTTCTCAGATCTTGTATACGAAGCCGAACAATTAGCTTCTGAATTTGAAGGAATAGGAGACTTGCCCAAGGTTGAAAGATCATTAAAGCAAATTCTTGAAGAGTCTCAGACATTATGGTCAAGAGTCACTGCTACTGGCGCTCAAGATATTCAAGCGTGAGTTAGCTTAATAAATAGTATTTTATATAATTCCTTCGAATCAATTTATAACCTCTTGATTTTTTTTTCTTTCCAAAGAAATTTATTGTTGGGAACCAAAGGCTTGGATTTACCGCAAGTAACTCAGAAGCTACAAGTATTGAGTTCTCGAAAAACCTTTGAGCCATTGGATCCTATTCCTGTTACTGATATCCAGAGTTTTTTAAAAAATGAAGCCGAGAATGCAATTCTGCAACTTATTGAAACTACTAATAAATCTGTAAGTATTTTTTTTTTCATGACTTTCCTGTTAGTCATGAGTGATTTTAAAAGTACTGTTTTGAATAAAGTTCATGGTTTTGCACTGTTTGATTATTCTCCTGTAACATTGAATTTTGATCACTGACTTCTACTCACTAACTCACTGGAAAATCTATAACAGAAGGTAGATGTGATACCTTGCCAATTTTAGCTGCTTGGAGCCAAATCACTAATTGCTGACATATTTTGTTAAGTAGTTTATGTGGATATTATTACACTAATGTATTATAATCATTTTGTCATAGAATTATGGGAATTTGCTTACATACACTGGAAGGTGAGGAACCCCATCCTTATTAATTATAACTATTGATATTCTGCAGATGGAAGGAGTCCTTAATGAATTTACTTATTGTACTTCTATTGATAGTAAATAAAATAAAGAAAAAAAAAATAGAAATATTTACCTTATAGTAAAAAAATAAATAGGTTCTTGACAATAGACGAAATATATTTTTTTATTGAGGTTAATATTATAACAATAGGTATTTTAATTTAAAATCTAATAAAATAACAATTTAGATGTGTATATTGAATAAAGCCCTAGTAAAATTAGTTGAATCTTAACAATGTAATACAATGCAACACATGCATAAACATTGATTAATAATGATTTACAAACTAATTAATAAAGTTGAACCTAACAGTCTATTTGAAGCAGCCTATTAATAAACTTTATATTGCAATTTTTAATTATGATAAAATTTGGAAAATAGTAAAATTGTAGACAAAGACTTGGGTCACAGAAGNCTTGCTTACTAGTCCACTTATATTATAAAAATCAATCAATCAGTCAATACAGATTAAAAATGAGATTCCAGTGATATGGGTTCACTCATCACCTTTGTTACAGACACCTATTTGAGTCTTCTGGCTGTAAATCTACGATCGAACCAAAATTGAGCGAAATTCTGCACCGAGTCTCCGTAACATGTGCATGTCATCTGCCGATAGGATTTCCGTCAACTTGGAGCAGAGCAGCTTCTTAAGCCTGTAGCACATGGCAAATGACGAAACCCATCTCTTATGCCTTTACGCCTTATTGATCTTTCTCATCACCCATATATACTAGGAGAGGAACAAACTGCTATCTTCATTGTACAAGCCTCCTAAGCCAACCTAACTCGCTTTCTCATTTCCAACTAACCCCGTATGACCTTTCACCCATTTAAAGGATAACTCAGCTTGCAGGTCTTGTGAAATTTCCTATCTATATGTATATTCTACAACTAGTACCTGACGTTTTTTACTAATTTTAAATTTGTCCAGCGTTATATCGCTGTCTGTGAGAATGGTAGTTTGAAACTCAAAATGCTCGACATTTTATTCCTAAACGCTACATGATATCCAACAAAATGGAGCATAAGAGTAAAAGCATATCAGAAACTCAGATCTTTTTTTAAAACAATCTACGTAATTTTATATGAACAGTTACACCTATAATGCAAAATAATTCGGCAACATCTATTATGTAAAATACTTTTCTTGAATTAAAAAAAAACTTGCAAGTAATATGTGGGATTATAATAAAAACCAATCGCATTAGAAATATAATATAGTGATATGTTTTTACTAACTGCAAAAATTTAAATAAACAATTAAAATTTAGAGAAACAGTAGTGAGAAATAATTACTCTCGAAATAGCCATAGTGTCAGATTGATAAACTTGTTCCAATGTCCACACACTAATCCGCATTAGCGAACATTATAATTAGAAGTTCATTAATTTGTTTATAGTGACCCGTTTGCAGTGTCTGGTTGGAGACAATAGTAAACACTGAATAATTAAGCACTAACGCTCATTACTTCCTGATGCCTGTTCTAAGTGCATTAAATGTCATACATAATTACAATTTACTCTAGGCGCAATGTTTCAATCGATCAGACGTTGTTATTGAATTCCGGAAATTCCCATGGGGGGGGGGGTAAATTCCAGGATCAATTAGTAAATTGTCCAAGATGCCTCAATCATTCACCTTTCAGATGACCTTCCCCCCTTATATTATATATATATTTATATATGTCCTTCTATTCGGATGATATAAGACTATTGGAAATATAATGTTCTTCCATATTTCCAAAGAAAAATATGCTTTAAAAAAAAAAGACTCTCATCCATATATAATAAATAAGTTATACATATACACATCCTAGGCCACAGAATGATCAATAATATGTAAAGAAAACAAGAGATATATATAGATATATTGCATGGAACACACGTCTTGACGTACACAGCTAAAACCTGAACTTTGTCATGGAAAGATAATGTTCTTCCATATTTCCAAAGAAAAACATGCTAAAAATAAATAAATAATACTCTCATCCATATATAATAAATAAGTTATACATATACACATCCTAGGCCACAGAATGATCAATAATATGTAAAGGAAACAAGAGATGAATGGACCTTGCTTGCATGGAACACACGTCTTGACGTACACAGCTAAAACCTGAACTTTGTCATGGCAATTATTTTCGAAGGTTCTATCTTGCAAAATGGCTTTGAAGGTTAGAGCCATCAAGAGGGTGGATATGTAGAAAGTCCAGGAAAAGAAAGGAGTGGAGGAAGAGATGGCATATCAAGGTTATTTTGAGGGATTAGAGATTAGTTTGACCTTAACCTAAGTAGTTCAAAATAGTAATACAAATTCTACTAACCACTTATATTATTCTATTTTTAACTCTTTAAAGATCTTAAAATTTATAAATTTGGTCATTAGTTATTCAAGATGCAAAGACATTAACAGTCCATAAAGTTTTAAAATTCCTGTTGAGTAAATGCAATTTTAAAACGATCTAAATTTTTTTGTAAGGAATGGTGGAAAAGAGAACGTTGTGTCTAAAAGTTTGACTATAAATTTAGAATACTAAGTTGTTGGGACAAATTTTTATATTTAAAAGAAAAGGCATCAAATAAACAGTTGAGGGCATTAAATAGAGTCTTACTTCAACTCCTTATAAAAAAAATGCATTGACCTGATTTGTTGGCATGTTGCTGGAATGGGGCCTGACTCACTCTCCAAATAAATACACAAATAAATAAATATGAAATTAATGTCTCATCAAACTTCCAAGGGATATACAAAATGGCGCTATTTGAAAATCTAACATTTCTATTCTTTGGGAAAGGATTACTCCTTACTCCTTAGGTTAGTGTTTCTTGTCGCAAACAGAACAAAATTGGTCATGAGAAAGGGGGTAAGCTCATGTTAGGATGTCATATTGAAAAACTCTTAACTAATCCATTATTATAAGAACAAAAAAATATTTTAATGGTCATAATAGGCGAAAAAAGCAATTTCTATTAATCTTAATTTATATTGCATTTTAATATTCTATAAAAAGCATAATAAGAATGATTTAAATGAATGTAAATCTGGGTTTAACGGATAAGTTTTGATTGTTTTAGAGGTAGGAGGATTAACAAGATGATAAAATTTTTTAATCCTCAAAATTTTCATTACTTTTATTGTTATAGCAGCCTCAGTGACATTTACTTTTCGTTTTACTTTTTTAACGAAGCATGGGAATTCCGTTGGCCTTTCGAAATGGGTTTTTTAAATAATACTTTTAATTAAATTTTTTGGAAAATTACCTGATAAACTCACTTTTTACTATATNTTTTTTTAAAGAATCAATTTAAAAAATAAATTTAAAAATCAAAGCTTCTTTATCACATAGGATCCATCATAAATGAATATTTCTGGCAAAAAAGATTTTACGAATATAAGTAAGATGGCTCAGCGATTTCTTATTATACATAAGGAGAGAAGGTGACCAATGACACCACTCTCAAAGATGAATACTATACAAATTTAATATTGAAAGAAAATTATTGTATTTTTATCAACATTTTTACCGAATCCCACTCACCTGTTAAGCCGAAAAAATTATTAAATTTTCTTAATCATTTAAGATAACATTTTTTTTAATTAATAGGATACTAGTAGTGGTTAAACTTTGATGATTCAGGTTTCATGTCCTAACCTCTAATTAACTTTGATGCTAACATTGAAATCCTTATATTAAGATGACGATAGATATATAGTAAGTTTCTATGCCGCTTCTGATTAGTTTCCTTCCATTAATGTTTTGATTCAATGTATCTCCAAATGCTTCCTGTGGATCTTATTGCTTCCAGCTGCCAACTTGACAAGACAGACCATGTCCTTTCCTAAAGCCTGGAGAGCAATGGTGCTCATTTTATTCCTGTTTTATGTGTCAGTAGGGAATATCACTCTACAGATATATGCAAGAAGAAGAGATTTCCACCCTCTCAGAACCAAACCACAAGTATACAGTACCAAAGTAATATGCCAATGCCAAAAACCATCTTAACAGATGATACCAGAAAATGACAGATAATGAGCCAGAAAAGCAAACTTTTAATAAAGTTTTTATTAGAAATACAATAATAATTTATTCTTTCCCATTTTTATCTGTATCATTCCTAGATACATTTACTTTATTCAAGTTTTGTTGAGTCTATACAAGTTCGGAAATCTATACAACTTAAAAAGTCAGGAATATTGACTTTACCTGCATTGAATTGTGTATTATTTATAATAAACATGTTAATATTATATGTGTGTGTGTAAGTATGAGTAAAATCTTTTTTGGAAATTAAATATAAGGCTGGAGGTTATCTAAAAGCTGTTAAGTCAGAGGCTTATTGACAGCAATAATAAATACAAATAGTTAGGGAAGAGGCTGGAGGACTGAGAGTAAATGCTGCCGAGGTGAACAGGAATGCGAGGGAACCCCCATCAGGGGCGGCCCCTGGGAGCGACAGAAAGAACTCGAATAGAAGAGGGTGAGGACAGTCAGGGCAGCTACGACACTGGCAGATCGAAGTGTGATTTGTTTCAATCAGGTGACAGACCATTAGTAGAAAGGGAGAAGGGGGTGGTAGTGGGAGGGGTGGGGGCTGTAGCTAGCTCCATCCCCCCACCTACAACCCCATCCCCCCGACAGATCCGAACTAACGACTCCAGCCCCCCGAATACTAACAAGGCTTTAACACTATCGATTAGCCTGAATCGGGAGGACTAGCAGCATGTGGGGAGCCGGCTTATTGAAAAGACAACACCCCCACAGTTCTAGTTGTATTTTGTATGGAATTCAATTCACACTCTCTTCTTCCATGGAAAAAAATTATAATTTTAAACTTCCTCTCCCAAAATACAATTATAAATCCCTGGAGTCCTGTAAAAAAAAAATGTCTAACCATCAAAAATGTATTTATAAGCATCCTGTAAGCCAAATCTGTGTCAAACTACCATAACTGTCTTTAAAAATTTGATTCCCACTGGTCAGCTACCCGTAGAGTCAGAATCAAGATTAAGGGCGTTTAATAACTAAGTAATTACGCCATAGTTTGTATTCATATTTGATCGAATTATCACAGATAGAAGCAGTAGCACATATTGTTTTAAGAGTATGGAGTATGCACTTCAAAGAATCATTAATTGTTAATAATATACAGGACTTAATAAATAATCAATATAGTATACAGCAAACGAAAGGTTATTTATAATACTANATATACACACTTTTTTTAACCTTTATTTACATATTACATTCTGTTAAAAATAAATAAAAACATTTTGTTATTTTATTACAACGAATAGTAAAAAAAAAAAAAAGACAATAATAAAAAACACATGAAAAGAGAAGGTGACCAGTGACAACACTCTTAAAATTTCATTGATTAAAAATTTTAAATTTTAATTCGTTGAGAACAATGAATGTAAAAGTATATCCACTAAAGTCTACCGTAAAATACGCCGGGAAGTTAAACTGAGAAAGCGCTCACCCATTATAGCTAAATTCGTAAATTTCTTTCCTTAACGATCTCTTTTAAACATTCCTTTTAAAAATATGTCACCCGCCTAAATATTCTAAGGATTCTCTGAAATTTTCATCAAAATCGGCCCAGCCGTTTTAAAATCCTTACGTTACATACATACACACATCCTATTTTATATATTTATATAGATAGATAGATAATATTGAATAAGTCTTATTTATTGTTCCTATATAATAATAAACTTGTTCTAGTCAGTTTTAGCATGATGTTGCTCCAAATGTTCTGCAGATAAAAGCTAATCATGGTTTTAGGTGTATATCTGTATGAGCTAGTCTATCTAAATTTGTATNAAAAAAAAAAAAAAAAAAAAAAAAAAAAAAAAAAAAAAAAAAAAAAAAAAAAAAAAATAGGCGCAATAAATAATTTTCCTGAAAATCTGAGCACTTCCCTTTACATCTACCTTATGTTTAACCCTCTACGATTTATAAAAATAAAATTCGTTATAACATATATACTTACTCTATCAGCAGCCTTTGCTCATGCATATTTTAATGGAATATTTGAAATTTGCTTAATTTATGCAGCTACTCCCTGACAATCTTTTTTTTTTCTTCTAGCTCATGCTGATAGAAATTAAATTCATACATAAATATGTATGTTATTTAGTCACAAAACAAAATAAATTAAAAGTACAGCCCTCAAAACTATCTTTTAGCGTTAATATAGCTGAGAAAAAGTAATAAAATGTTTAAGCTAGTGTTAAACAATTTTTTTTTTCGTGACACATCCTACATACTGAAAAATGTCAAAGGTAAAAAAAAAAAAAATGGATATTCGACTAAAAAAATTCCTGTGTATCTCAGACGATGCATATATTTATCAGAACATCTCATGTCACGTAATCCGAACTTTTAGAAAATATATTTTATTAATCAAACATTCTGGGTTAAGTTTCATTGCCCTGAACTATATATTACGACTTCTGTAAAAAAAAAAAAACAAAAAAAAAACCATTCCTTAATTCCACTTAAACTTTTAACTAATCCTCTAATTTCGCTCAATATTGAACCCACTATTTCATACTATATAGCAAGCGATTTGCCAAATTTCATAAAGAAATACAGCTAATTTAAATAGCTAGGCCATAAAATTGTAATTTACTGTACAGGATAACCCTATCTCTTATTTGGTCAATTGGGCTGTATATCTCATATACTATGTCTTCTTATTATAATTAATGTATTTTTGCCTTCTCATAAGGATATATGTGTGTTTTTTTGGTTTATTTATGTAAATAAATCAAGCCAAGAAATATTACATATAGCCTGGCTTGGAAATTCTTGAATAAAGATTTTGAATGTTTTAGTGTTTGTGATCTCATGAGCTTTTGTAATTCAACTGGGCGTGGTTAATATAAGAAAGGACACCACAATCGTACAAAGTGGAACAAGCAAACGTGTTCTTTCTTTGTTATTAACAGCTGAGATAAAGACTTAAATTATTTATACAACATATTAGTATGCTTTGTGAGATATTCAGAGAAGTAATGCTTACGACAGATTTAAAATAACACGAGTACCAATTCAACCTTTCGGAACAAAAAGTATGGGGTTTTTATGTTTTCCTGGAATGAGATTTATTAATATTTTAGTCGGAAATAAATATACTCAAGATATATAGAAATATATTCTCTTCTGAGGCATGCCTTATAAAAGCTATATGGATCAGTTGACTTTGAAGTTAGCTCTACCATATTTTGAAAAAAGCTGGTAAGGCATTCATCTCTTGATCTTCATCGATAATGTTTGGCAAATTCAAAGTGATGATGTTATTTAAATTTCAAAATTCATCTGAAATTGAATTTATATATATATATACGTTATATTGACATATCCTACTTAATCAACATATAATAATGCTTGCAGTCAGCTCCTTTCCTAGAAGCTCCCCACCCTAACCAACCCTATCTCATCTTCCCAGAGATCCTTCTCGAGTCAGTCTTATTACAGCAGTGCATCC
>KZ810013.1:17442-39278 GCA_000696205.2 Oncopeltus fasciatus
TTTTTTTTTTAATGCCCTGTGAAGTAATCAATACTAAATTTGTCACTGACCCATGAACATTTTAAATATTAAACATGATTGGGAAGAAAAAATTAGTTTGGATAGCAAATTTGATAATATTCAAGTCATTAGCAGACTCACTTTATACCTATATAATAAAATTTTATGAGAATATTTATGACAGATTTCAAATGATACACAGTTTGTAGTATTTTATGTAATTGGAAGTCAGTTACTCACTGATTTACCCAAAGCAATCATTTATATCCTTATTCGTACATAACAAGAAAAACAAGCCTATATTAACTAACATTTAGGTTTATAATATTAAAGCCGATTAATGATAATACCAATCATTTTAGTTAATATTTAAAGATTAAAATACAATATTATTGTAAACTAAATATAAAGCCCCAATACTAAATTAAAATATGAAATACTAAATATGATTAATATTGAAAACTTAATCAAGGTAATGAATAGGTTAAAATATAAAAACTGACTAATAATAAAATTAATAACTTGTCAACATCAATAATAAATAAAGTTAGTAAAATATTAATAAAATGATTATTCATTAATACCACTATTAACATTCCCGCAAGAATACCACAATCTGATCTAGTGCCCACTTGGGCAAAGTACCAGTTAAACAGATAGTTAGGACACCACGCAAACTTTTGTCAACTTGTGTTGAGGAGAATCAGAGATGCTGACGGATACCTGCCATGGGCAAATTTTTTTTACTCACTCAGTGGCAACATAGCGCGACCTTCTTTGTGGACAGTTAAGCCCTCATTATGCACCTTTTTCTAAAAACTAATTTTCCTTGTATAGGCTTATTAGCTGTCACATATTTTATTAATATATTTAACTGAGTAATTATCAATTTTTTTTCACAAAGGCAATACTTAAAAGTTATTTATAATCGAGTAATTACTTAATAATTATTATAAATTGAAAATACATGACAATACTTAGGAAAAAAATCAAAATTGAAATAAACTATTTATACATTTCAATATTTGAATTCTTAGTCCTCACTTTATAATTGATTTGTGAATTTGTTTTTAAAACTAACTTCGATGGACTAGTTTCTTTACTAATTCATCCATTCTACCTTTAATATAAAAATTACCTACTATTTTGGTTATTTTACTGATTTAATGAATTTTATTTTACTTAATTACTACTAATTATTTAAACTTTATTTAATCTTATAATTTAGAGTTCTATTATGACAACAAAAGTAAGTATTTTGGCCAGCATGGAATAGAAAAGAAAACATTCTACCAGGTTCTGTGAGTTTGTGGCCCACCCTGGGCAGACTCTAATTTAGAAATAGAAGACTGGGGAGTGCTATGGGTTTTTAGAATAGTATGGCTACTTAAAAAAAAGTCTTATTGTAGACCCCAAGTTCGTGGGATTAAATCTAGGGCCTTCAGAAGCACTAACATTTTACTCTGGAAATAACGAATGAAATTATGCAAGATTTTTTTTAAAAGCAAATAATGCACTTGCATTTCAATTTTCTTCATCTGAGGAATTTATTGCTGTGACTGCTACTGCTGCATGATCAGAATGAGGGTGAAGCAGATCACTGCTTAATAATGGGCACTCAACATTATCTGATCCAACCTAACTCAATATGCTGTAATCTACTCTACCTATATAGTGTGCTATACTCTGTGTTTACCTTAATATCATTAAAGCTGATCCCAGTTCAAATTCACAAGAATTTTTTAAGAACAAGAAACAACTAAGGACTTACAATCATCCTACCATAGTTAATAGAGAAAAGTTAAAAAGAAAATGAGGAAAAATCAATAGAAAGAGAAAGGAATTTTTAACTGACTTATATGGCACAGGCTAACAGAATAAACCAAAACAAATAGAAAAAAAGACAATGAAAATTGAAAATTATAAACTTTGTAACTAATAAAAGGCAGAAGGACACAACCACTCAAAAAGCAAAGGGATATGAATGCATTTTTGGGGTTTAGAATTTATGAGATGCCAAAACAAAATATGATAAGCAAGTGAATTATTCAGAGAACTAGCAAGCATTATAAGGCTGCAACCTGATAAGCAATATTGATGTTGAACAGAGTCAACTTCAATAGGCCAAAATAGTACCTCAAGAAGTCACAATTTTAATCTAAATAGTTACAAAATAAAGACAAAACATGAAAAGCAAAAAGAAACTCATGGATATTTAAAAAAATATAGAATAGAATTTCCAATAAATATAAGTAAAAATATTTACACTACATAATTTACCTTAATTGGTGCGATAGGAGGAAGCCTAAGTTCTTCCTCATCAGATTCCAGGTTTCCATTTACAATTCCATTCGTTCGAGGCTCCTCATCTGAGACAATAACTACATCTGGGCTTTCAGCGTAGCTCCTTTGATCATTTCTAGGGCGTAGACTGCGACGCTGTGGCCAAACAATCCCACTCCTGACAGGGAAAGGAGCTGTTGGCATTTCTTGAGTTGGCCTTCTTCCACTGCTTGAAAAAAAAAAAATTAAAAATTAATTTAAAGGTAAGCAAACAAGGATCGCTTTAGAATTAAGAAAATATGGGTAAGAATGTTGGCATATCACAAACAGAAGACACATTAAAGTCTTAAAAGGAAAAACAGTCATTGATTGGAGACTATAATAATTGATTTCAGAAAGCAGGTTATAAAATTGATGACATTTTCATTATTTATACAATCCTCAGCATAAATAATAACAAACATTGTAAGTAGCATCATTTTTAAAAAATTGGGTGCCCAAACAAATATTAAATAATAAAAGTGACTTCCTCAAGTGACTTCATAAACTAAGGAATAATTTTAAAGCTCTTTTAATAACCTCTCATATTGTCACTGTAATTGTAAAAAGTCATACATAAAAATTTTCTTTTTTTTTTTTTTTTTTTTTTTTTGCTTCACCAAAATGTCCCATTTTATGTGTTGCACAAGCGAACTTAACGTCTAATGTCATCGGCTGATTTATTATAAAGTATAGTGCGAAAAATAAAGATGTATAAGTAAATGTTGTTGTTTTTGGGGGGGGGGGTNGAAAAAAAGTTATTCACAGATCTCTTACTAGACAAAATATGTCTCTGATTCCATCCAGCATAAAATCAAGTGGACTAATCCAACAGCATATTTATACTGCATATATTAATCCTTTATAAGTTTGAGGTCCCACTAAGGCCACTTTTATATATTCTTTAATGTATTGATCAAGAGAAAGTCTAAAGAACAAATTATAGCCCCAGATGATGCACCCAATTGCTGTAAGAAGACAACGTCAAGGACGCCATAAAAACACTATGGCTTTCTGTAAAATAATGTCAATATAGTTTGTAAATTGACGACTCTGCCTTCTTCTGGAAAATACGGAAGCCAATATCCTTTCACTCCTATGCTTCGAGAAAGAACTTCCCCATCTTTAAATTGGATATCAGTCTGGATAACCTAGGTCAGTGGTAACCTACAGAGTAGGCTGTACGTTATGTCAGAGCGACTCTGGTTCCCACACACGTATGAAGTGCACTATTAAACACTAACCCCCGTTTAAGACAGTCTTACAATTCGTTTGCATTACACTTCAATTCACACTTACCTGGAACGGTTGAGCGGGTCAGGCTAACTTTAGTCTTGGGCGAACTAATTCACGCCATTACCAAGATATTCGTTTTTTTTTTTACTGTGTTAGCCTCCCTTGCAACCACTTAGGGTCAGGTAAGAGTGGTGTCACTGGTCACCTCCTCTCCTCATGTGACTTTCATCAATGACATTTTTTTTCTATTATTCATTGTAACCAAATTGTAGAATGTTTTCATTTATTTTTAACAGAATGTAACATGTAAATAAAAGTAAAAAAAAAAAAAAAAAAGTATTTATTATATTTAATGTTGCTTTATTAGGAGTGCATTATTTACTAATAAATTCCTAGTATAACACCTTGTTTGAACTAAATGTCAAACCTTTTAGAATTGTTTTAAATGCTGTTGATTAACTAGCCAGTTCAAAATGTAATGGCATTTTTGTATTTAAAGGAAAATTTTGATATAATTGATAATAATTTTAATACTGTTCTTTTGAAAGTGTGATATTTACAAATATTTGAAAACTGCCAGTTATTTCCTAACCTAGTTTGCTTGCATTCACAATAATATTAAACCTAGCAACTCTGATGCTATCATACAGCTAACTATATGTATTAAATTCTTAATATTCTAGCAGACAGTTTTCAGTCATTATTATGGTCAGCAGTCCGATAAAATACAGCAATAATGCTATCTAAAATTTATTTAGAAGTTATAAATGAGATATACTAATAAGTGTTTACTTATTCCCTAACCTAAATAATTCGATTTTTGTATTAGAGGCAGTCAGAAAAAGTAGGTTAAAAAGCCACGATCCCACAATTCACATTGCAGTTAATTTGATAGGTATCAAATGCAGTCAAACCTAGTAATAAATAATTAATGAAGAACTGCAGAGTTTTACTGAAATATATCTTTTAAAATGAACTCATCAGTTTTGAATGGTTTTATAATTTTTCCAATATTAGAAGATCACCAAAAAGTCTTATAACACATCTGACAAAATCACTTAATTACAAAAATACTTTTGCAGAGAATAGTTTTCATCAGTTTATTGTTTAAAGATAAAATGATTAATGTAAAAAATGTTTTATCACAGCAATGTAAAACTACTTGGCACAATGGATGTTGCACCAAGCGATAGAATCCAAAACTACGCATCATTTTTTTGGTGGCTTCTAAAAGCTCTCATTTTTGTTGTTTATTATACATTTATACTTTTATGGAGGTGAAAATGGCAAGTAGCACCATTTTTTGTGACTTTTGGATTCAATTTTTTTTTTTTTTTTTTTTTTTTTTAATGTTTCCAAGAACACTGCTCTTCCATTAGCTTTGCAATTAGCTAGTATTTAATTATAAAATAACAATCCAGTAATGTATATTTGCATGTAAAAGCAGTCATAAGACTAACTCATTACTTATGGAAACATCCTTGAATGAATTTCAATATCATACCATAATATTAGGCAGGTTATTACATCCTGTGTAGCTTGCTCTGTTAAGTATGAGCACTTTTTTTTAAATTATTATTTTAAATTTTCTGAGATAAGTTAACTTAAAGAGTTTGTGAAAAAGGTAAATCAGAGATTACCCATATTCAAAATATTTTTCTAATCAATTTTGAGAACATTGGTTTTATAGCTTGATTTTTGGAAATTATAATTCCTTATGGTAGGAAGTTAAAATAGGGGTATGTATGGGATGGGATCTGTGCCCTTGGTGGATAGGTTAGCTCTTTAAACTTCTATAGCTGTAAAGAGTTTTTTAGGAATTACATGCCTGTTAAGTATCCCAAAAGACCAAATTCGTACACTTTGATCTAAACTTTTTAAGAAATCTTTACTTAAATTTGAATGGCTGATAAATTCATAAATAATTTAAAATTTTACTTATTTATTAAAAAAAAGTTTTAAATGAGATGTAAAATAGTAGCATCAGTGTTTTTTCATTATTCAATTTCATATTTTAAAAAATACAAACAGTGAATATTGTATGATCACAGAAAAGCATGGTAAAGTGAGCTTTACTCTAAGAAAAAATAAATTGTTTAGTAAACATATCCATTCATGTTAATATTTGGATTAAAATTAATATTTAAGCCTGGTAGAGTAATAATTCTATGGTCAAGCAGATACTATTAATAAAGTTTCAGATTTCAGAACAGTTCTCTTCTGTATACACATCAAAATGGATAATCCCCAACAGTTCTCTTCTGTATACACGTCAAAATGGATAATCCCCAACCTTCAATAATTAAACTCTCATTATCATACATTTAAACATCAGAGAGGTTATACATTTTTTAGCCTCAATTTTTAATAGTGATGCTAGGACTAAATGACAGACCACCACCTTTGGACACACTAATATTATTACTTGATAGTTGATTGGCTTTAGGGTTTCAGAAAATAGCAGAACGAAAGTTGTTAAATAAATGTTTTACAGTTACTGAAGCTCAGTAGTTTTTAAATTACCATTTCTTTATAAAGTATTCTTTATATAATAAAATTCAAGCTGTCTTAAGAAACTAAGCCAAAATTTAGTACACAATTACTAACGAAATATAAAAAAAAGGTGATATTATCAGTAAGCAAACTGAAAATATATTTGTTTATTTACCATAGCATGTTTTGCGTTCTGGCGGTTAATGCAATGAATAATTCAAGAAATGATTAGATTATAACTATTTGCTTAAAATTTACCACTACACAGTTTTATACTTAGGAATAAAATTTATGATACGTTCTTCAAATGGAATTTTTAAAATATCTAAGATTTTAAAAAAATAGTTGCTATCAGATTTCATCTTAAGCATGTCAATTAGCAGTTTGACAAATTAGTGAACGACAGCTTACAAACTGTCAAATATTCTTTCAAAAGAATCATATTTGTCAAACTAGTAGATGAAATACATGAGGCTTTATAGATCTCATCAACAGATAGGGTATTCCTAAACAAATAAAAAATAAATAAAAAAGAGAAAAAGATAGAAAGATTGTTCGAATATCAGCATTAAATCCTCACAATACAAAACAAAAAACTTTGTGTAAATGTAAAGTAGAATAAGCAAAATGTAACAAAAATATTTTAAAAAATCTAGAATGGGTTGAATATTAAAATTTTGAGATTGATTTGGTATATAAACATCAGCATGACATTCTGTATAAGATAAATGACAAAATGAGTTATATCGCTTAGTTTAGAAAGCTGCAAGTTTTGGGATGCAATTCAATTATTATTCAACTATTTTAAAAGTTAAAATTAAAACTGTTTTAGTAAAGAAAACAATTACCAGGAACTAAGAGAAGTAATGAGGAACATAGCAGGTACAAAACAAAACTCTTTTAAGCAAATAAATAGAAGTTAATAAAAATTATTTAAGTCTTCCTCTTATATTACAGGTATTTTATTAATGAAATTACTCATTTACTGGGAGGTTTAACTTAAAATCCAAAATAAAAACAAACATAACCTTCACTGAGTAAAATCAAAACAAACCTTAGTCCAGGCTATTAATATCAAAAATTCAGACAATTACAAGTAATTCAGAAGTACTGATTTATAAAAAAAGAGATTTTTTTTTTTCTTCAACTTTTTCATTAGAAATAAAAGTGATATGCTTGGAGGCAAAAACCAAAGTAATGGAATGCAATTGTTTAACAAGAGTATAAAGTTAATTAAATATATGAATAGATAACATTAAATATTTACTGCACTAATAATCCTCAATTAGACATTTTCAGAATAAAGAGAAGCATAAGTTACATACCTGACACTTAAGTCAACCACAGTTTCTTCATCTATTTCCATTGTTTCCATTCCACACTGGGAGAAAACAACACAAGTAATCTAAGTAAAATAATTAAAATCTACAAAATTTAAAAAAGAAAAGAAAACTATTCGCGCACTTATGAATAGATAAAATAGTTAACACTGTTCGTTTACCAGTCATCAACAGCAGGTTATGATGAAGATAGATGAGCGGAGAAAAGCGAGGTTAAAAACTTTCCTAGTATCATTTATCTCTCCGTTTAGAGGGATACCAAATAGATTCAAATAGGACGCTACTTACTCACAAGGGTCAAAGAAGGTCGTTTTAATTCTTTAACTAACTTTAATTCAGCCGCTGATAACTCTACCTATGCCCGCATCAAAACACGAAATTGCTGATTTGTTGTAACCAAATAAAATATCGATTTTCATGGTCCAAGAGGAATAATTACTTATCAACAACATAATCAGAGGGAAGGTAGAAGAGACCGCAACACAAGTGAATAACAATTGATTCAATATGGCGTGTCTTGTTTTAAAGTAGCACCTTCACTATAACTTCGCGACTGATAAACAACTTCAGGTTACCGGCCCCTTTCATAAACGGAAACTTTTTTGCCGAGAAGTTTTTTATTTCATTTGCAAGACAAGCGTTCTGTGGTAACAACATCTGTACGAAGGGACTCGTAGCAAATAAATGTAAGGACCATTAATTAGAGGTAGGACACTTCAAATAAACCTTATCTACATTAGAAACCTCCCCTTCGATTCGTTATGTTTGCCCCAATTCAGTGACTGCCTGCTCAGACATTTTTCCTTTTTTTTTTTTTTTTTAATCTTTTCTGTTATGTTTTATATAGCTCCCTATTTATGCGGTTGTCATTTATTTGAAAACTGGGAGTATGGGTTAAAACAAGTTCACAACTTATCTATCTGAAATTTAACCCGAAAATTTGGCTTGTTATTACTATAGACTATGTATACATATATATTTATAGATATATCAACAAATGTTTTTTCCTTCTCGATTACTTCTTATAAAATTAGTTAAAAATGAAAAATCGATAGTCAATTTAAGTAAAATCATTTCAACTAAATTTTTTAGGAATTTGGAGTTGTCAAGTTTAAAGCTTCAGAAGGGGGGCGGGGGGCTATAAGCCTGACATCAGACATTTTATCTAAAAACTAAACAGGCCATATTATTTCACCCACACATAAGCGTAAAAGACTATACACGGATACAACGGCAAGACTGTTCTAGATGTACAAATCTCCTATTTGTTTGTATTACAGCTAATACTGAACTACGCATTCATCTATAAGAACATTCTAACCTCGTTTTTCTTTGATAATTGTGTTTGATAGTAAAACAAGGAAAGATCAAAGAGTTCTCGGCCTGAGCCAGAAGGGAATGAAATCAAAACAATAAACCAAATAATTTATCAACAGAATTTCCTTCATTACTAATACATTAATTATTTTTTTATTTTTCTTAACCCTCCAAATAATAATTTTCTTCTTTGGAACTAAATAGCCTTTTGAGTTGATCTTTGTCTCTAAATCGCCTTCACCCTCAGGTCCTTTTTGAGATTAAGGAACAGTATGTAGTCACTGTAGACTAGATCTGGGCTATAAGAAGGTTGGTTGATTAAATAAAAGCCCAAAGTTTTAATTGTAGTCATCACTTTTCGAGTGGTGTGTAAGTGGTAATGCAAATACAAAATGATGAAATCAAAAGTATTATATGTACTACATAAGAAATGACAGGATTGTGAATATTTGTATGAGTAGCTACATTCTTATTACGTAGCTATTCATGGTAAGGTATAAGTCTTTTATCTTAAAACCCTCCTTCAGTGGTAAGCCGAGTACTTTTTGACCTCCCCTTGTAGCAAAAATCCTATGCTAAGAAAAGATTATTAAATACTTACTTAACCGACGCTACGACCTTTGAATTAGAGTCCTTTGAATAGCATTGACCAACAGTTATCTCTATCGGGTTCTGCTGCCATCCAATTCTGGACATCTACTAGGGTTCAGGCTTCCGAAGGTACGCAGTCCTACCCCTATGGCGTTACCTGCCTGCTCACCTCACAACATACAAGCGCTCCCTTAATATTTTGGAAGGGACTTCTTCTTGGTCCATCCTTATCATGTGCCCCATACTTCTCAGTCTCGCCAATTTAGTGAATTGGACGACATCAAGCTCTTTTTATAGCTGCCTTAAAACGTTGCTTGACCGGCGTCTCCACTCTCCACTATTTTGTATTGGACAGTATATTTTCATGATAATTTTCCTCTCAAATCTCAGAAGAGAAGCCTTTTGGGCTCCAGTTTTCAGAAGATCCAGTTTTCTGAGACATATATAAGAACGGGCCGGACGAGAGTTTGGAGGGTCTAAACATGAGACCTCCTCGCATATGCTTCTATAGAGCAAAATAGCAGCTGTTAGCAGCTGTAATCCGCTTCTCAACTTCTGCTCCAATATAATTTTGTTGGTTCACTTGAAAATAAAGGTACACAAAGTTCTGAACTCTCTCCACACGCTGCCCAACAATTTGAATGTAGTCCACAGAATCCAATCGTTGAGGGTTTGCACACAAGCACAGGTTTAGGTACTCTTTTTTTTATTTGTAGTTAACAACTAGTCCTATTCTTGCAGCAGCATTCTTTAATGCAACAAAAGATTCCTTTACAGCTGCTAGTGACCTTCCAGCAATATCAATGTCTCTGCAACCCCGAGGAGTTGCACCCAGCAGTTGATAAGCGTGAATCCCGGATTAGAAAATCCCAGATCCTCTAAATGCTTGTTCAAGAGCCAAGTAGAATACCAAACTTGTCAAACCCTTGCCTCACTCCTGCCCGATGGAGAAGCCTCTTGATGAGCTCACTGACCAACCGGACGAATGAAATGTTGACCTACATAGTCATTCCTGTAAGGCTTACTACCTTTAGAGGGAGATTCATCACAGGCATTGCTCTATACATCTCTGTTCTGTTGACCTTTGTATCAACGAAGGTATCAGATAAATAACTGTCTTCTTCCAGTCCGCCGGTAACCTATTTTGTGTCCAGAAGTCATGCAGCAGAAGGAATTGCACCAATTCATATCCGCTATGTTTCAGCAGGAATATTATTAGTGCCAAGTGTTTTATTGTTCTTTTGCTTCATCAAGGTTTCTTGAATTTATTTTTCATCTGGAGAGTCCACATTTCCCGCTTCCATCTAAATTCTGACGCCGCCTTGCCCCTATTTAGGAGACCCTCAGAGTGCGCTGCCCACTAATCTAGCACACCTTGCATATCAGCGAACAAGGAGTCGTTCTGTGAACTTCTACACGCCGTGAACCTCAGTATTCCTCTGTGGATCTTCTTCGTCGAGTCTGCATCATTATCCTGTAGGCATATCTCTTCCTGTTATTTATGATCTTCCTCTCCTCGTCAAACCATGGGTTTCTTCTCACTTTCGATTCCGTGCCCAACACTTCCAAAGCAATTGATATAGCCTTAAAACACTGATACTTCTTGACTCTGATTCTTCGTGACATTTTTCTTCTTTCTTGTTCTTTATTGACATTTTTTTCAGCCTTTATTTCACTTAAATTAGGTCTAAGTTCCGAGGAAGATTTGCAACTGTATTTCTATCTTTTTTTTTTTTTTTTTTTAATTTAGACGTTTTAATGTTAAATTAAATATGAAATGAAAATAATAAAATAGAACAGGCCATTAAAACCTCAATGCATGAGTACAAGAGTTTAGCACCAAATTAAGAGGGAGACAAGATGATTGTAGAAAATAAGTACATTGCAATCTCACACCTTGTGTAAGAGAGTGACTACTCCAAAAATGATCAGTTTGAGTTATAAACGCCGTAAGGTACTAAAATAAATAAAAAAAAGTCACGCAGGAGCTGCGAAATCTCAAAATATTTGGGGCAGAACTGGGTCTGACTGTTTAACCAGATTCTTTTTCCACAATCCATCCCTGTTTGAATTTATGATGGAAGAGATTTGTTGATAAAATGTCTTTTTTGGAGTTTTTTTTTTACTTCCTGTAGTTATAGTCATCGAGCAGAGTCTTCACTATATTACCTTATTGCTTCATGACGACGGTAGCATTGCCCATATCTGTTGGGATGATGACCAAGATTTTCATGTTTGTTTTTTTTAGATTATTCAGAACCTTGCACTATTCTTTGGTGAGGTTTCGCTTGGGTGACTTAGTCTTACCAAGGGCATGACTGACGTCCTGTCGGACAATATCGACTACTTCTGGTTCTAGGTTCATGGTATTCGCCTTGGTTAATAATGCCTTATTGGTTATAATATTCCCTGTGGGAAACGAGGGTGAAGTTGAAACATTTCTGTAAAACTTGAAGTGTCTCACTGAGAAAATTTTCATTCGTGAAGTTTATGACAGACTTCTTTAGAGAGTCTTTATAGACGTTGTTGAGAGACGGTCTTGGTGTTTTTTCTAAATTTCATTAGTTGTATATGTTCTCTGGTAGGTGTGCCTGAAGAAATCATGCTCTGCTGCTTACAAGGAAAGGCGGGCAATCTTGTTCCAATCTTCGTTTGGTACATTCTATAGTAACGTATGGTTCCAGACGAGATTCTTCTAAACTAAAGCAAGTTCGGATTGAGTTTCATCCGCGCGGGATTATTCAGGAGATTAATTTCATTAATATGAAATATGTTTTAAGAAACGTCATCTCATCAAGACTGTCAAAACTGAGAACCACATAATAGGGAGATTACCCAAGGTTTTCTAAGTAATCGATCTGTAGTGCATAATCATTTACCCAATTCTCGGAATTGTCAAAGTACAGATTTATTTCGTATTGTGTACTAAATTGTTTATCAATTTTCGAAATACTGTTAACGTATATCATATCATTTGCCTTGCTTGCCGTTTTTTTCTTTTCTATTTTGAATGATATGAATGTTTTTTAATATAATGTTTGAATAAGTTTTTCTCCTCCTTACTCACCTCCCCTCCCCACTCACTCACTCTCTCCCCCATCACCCCATTCCCCTCCTACCACTCCTTTCCCCCTCCCACCACCTCTCCCCCTCTCATTATTCCTCATAAAGCAATAGGACAAGGATCCCAAGTTTCTCATTTTTCTTCTGTATATTATACACACACACACATATATATATATATATGCAAAATATTTGACTGTGCTTTCTGAGTTTGATTACTGGTATCATATTGAGATCATATTTTTCATAATGGTTAGTTTTAAAATGAAGCTAAAAACATTGTATTTTTGTTCTTATCCGAGTATGGTCAGTTCAGAAATACTTTTAAAAATTTTTGAGAGGAGTAAATAAGAATTTTATGAATCCTCGCTTTGTGTAAGATAGTAATAAGTGAAACAAATAATGNTATATATATAAGTGTGTGTGTGTAAACCATTTTAATTTGTGCTCCTTTGAAATTTGGGAACGCCTTAATTGTATTGGTTCAAACTAAAAAAAAGCGTCTTGCTGATGTGCTTGCAATTTTCTCTGGAAATCTAATTATTAATGAAGAAAATTAATTAATAAATTTGTAGTTAATATGGTAGGATAGCCACGCTTAAAGCTAAAATAAAGAAGCGATGAGAGAGAAGAAGAAATATTAATTGAGGAAGGAATATTTAACAAGCTATATCTTTTGACTTTCAACGGAAATTAAATATTTGATTGCCAGGGATTTTGGAATCTTTCCAGTCTACTGTATACGTACCTGAACCCAAGATGAAGGCCAATGGGCAAGTTTAGCTGCTAACGAGATATACCATACTTTAGAAAAGCAGAAAGGTACATTTTTTAATTATATTCAAGCAATAATAGTTATGAACTAGCAATCATATGGGGGAAAAATAATTTTAATAGAATACTGTAGGAAAGTAAAGTATTTTAGAAATATTTACTATAAGACTCCCACATAGTAAAGTACCATAATAAAGATTATGTTCCTAAAATTATTGTTACGTCTTGTTTTAAATTTTTTAAATATCCAAGACAGAGTAAAAATTAAAAACTGAAATGGAGTGTCGTAACCTACATTTATTAAGAATAGCCAGATTTATGGTACTTTTTGATAGTGGTACCCGATGGTCTGACGTTACCTAACAATTTGTGCCGATCAAAATTTGTTTGGGTTTTAGGCGGTAGGGAAACTGTGGAGAAGGAACCTACGAGAAGGCCTAAACTTGTTTTATTAACTTACTTTTGAGGGTCGTGCAATTTATTATGTCTTTGTCTGAAAAATTCTGAAGTGACCCAATCTTTGGGATTTGAGCATCACTGGTATTAATGAGAACCTAAAATTTAATTTAATTGATAAAAGTTAGAATACTGATAATATATTAAACTAAATTTCTAATTTGTAATGAATAAAAAATTGTCTATTTTTTTTCTTTTTATTTAAGGACTCACATAACATCGCATTTTTCTTAATAATAATTTTTCTAAAAACTAATTTGCTTTAAATTTGCTTTTAAATTTTAGGTCACAAAATATTTTTTCTTTGAAGATGAAACGTTCTGATTTGATTGGAATCTTACATAACCTAGCAAGGAAAGAACCTAAGCTGGAAAAAAAAAACAGATTCTTACTCTCAGGACTTAAAAAATGCTTAGAGGTATGTATATAATCAGACACACACAAATAATAATTTAGATAAAACAATTAAAAAATTGCCTACTTATAATACAGCTCTCAAAACGGCAATATTGTCAATCTTGCTATATTTTCAATTTCTAATTTCAAATAGACTTTAAATAAATTGATCTAAGGATGTTTTGTTAACTGAAAACCATTTTGTCAGTTAAGAAAACATTTTAATTCCTCAAAATTCTTATTAATTATGATTGTTCTAATTTGACGCTGTTTAGAAGGAGAATTGGTAATGTTTGATCGGGTTCGTTGCCTTAAGTTCATAGAAACATAAGGTACAGCTAATAACTATCGAAAAATATAGGTGCTTATTACGCGACCTATTTTTAAGGCCTAGTGTTATTTTCCAGTCAAACCTTAATTTTCGAGGAGCTGTACACTTTATTAACCTTTGTCAAATTAGCCCTCAACTCTCTTCCGTTATACTATCTCAGCAAAGACCCAGATATTTTATTTATATTTATAACTCTTACGGATATTTATAACTCGGGAACCAAAATTATACAATTCTTAATCATCTAAAAGATAATTAACATCTTGGAAACATTTTTACAATATTAATTATTATGGATGAATTCACACCCCCTGTTAGTAACTCATTATATTTTAATACTAATGATGGTTAGACAACATTTATTATAATCTCTTATGACAGTCTATGATAGTTTGAGAGGAAGGAGAGGAAAAATGACGCTCTCCGAAATATGACATATGATTTCTGTGTATGGAACAGTATAATTTCCCAATTGCTAGAGCACTTCTAATAAATTTAATATAAACTTAACTTAGTCATGGCATTTTTTTAGTCATGGAAATGTGAACTTAGGGACAGGACGTCCTCTCTCATCTTCATGATAGCCCTGAAGATGGCTTACAATGTAAGCCGAAACGTTGGCAGATAATCCTTTATTAAAAAATACATTTTTACAATTTGTGTTTTTTGGATCTACCTTGACCGAACCCCAACTAAAATCATCTTAGAATAATATCTACGGTCAACAAACTCTCCTTTTTAAACTTAACTTAGGTATTGTGAATGATGTTCGTTACCTCTCAGACAAAGAATGCCAAAGTAATGATATTTAATTTACAAAATTCTAAATTTAAAGCAAAATTTGAGACTTTCAAACAGAGAAGTGTATTTATAATGTAATTCAGACGTTTTAAAAATGTAATTTAGCATAATTTTTATTTTCGTTTACTTCGCTATTTTATATTTCCATCTTCAATAAACTCTTTTATGATCATAAGATTAATTTTAATCTACTTGTCTTAAAATTAATCTTAGCGCCTAATAACCTCATTGTTTCATTTTCTAAAGAAATGTAACAACTTTTAGCAAATTAAAACTATTCCTCTTAATATAATTTGTTTTAGAAAAAACTTTATATGAGAGGAGTAGAATATATTCAGTGCCTTGAGAGTCAACATAACTTGTTCTAATAAAAAATGTTACTTTACTATGAGGCCATGAAGCTAGATATCTAAATATCTAGGTCAGATGAGGCTTGGTTTCTGTGACCGAGAACAGTGGTTTCCCAGAATTTCTTGAATGTCTCTCCGTAGAAGCCACTCTCCATCTTTCGGAAATTAGGATTTTGGTAATTTTTGATTTGGAAAATTGGTTTTTGAAATATTTGCTGATGAATATTCAATATACAGGTTCAATATTTAGATACTGTATGAAATTTCCTACTTGATTCAAATAATTTGAAATGGGTCTTGTTGATGAAATTTCGAAAGTGTTGCTTATTAAGTACAGCATTGGCTTGTAATTTTGGCTACTTGTAGGAAGTAAGTCTGTATTTTGTGAGTGTTGTAATGTATAATTTAAATGTGTTTGTTGAATTCGTCCACCAGTTTTTTGTTAATGAATAATTGCTAAGTTTTTTCTAGTATATATTCATTATATATTAATTTTTTCAAATATTTAATCGTACTTAGCTTCATCCTTTATCAACCACATACAGGATTTACTATATATACGTCAGGGCAATAAAGGAAGAGTACGACACTATGTTGAAACCTTTAAATATTTTAAACAAACAATTTCTATACTATAAAACTAAAAAGATACACCCATTAAAAACTTTTGACCTTTCAATTCCTTTTTAACAACAAGACTTTATACAGTATATCAGACAGGAAAGACCCACAAAAGCTTTAATTTATCGGAACGCAAAATTCGATGGAAATATGCCATTAATGGCTTGGTATGCCATACCAGATATAAAAATATACAGATTATAGAATTGCACAATATGCCAAAAAATTAAATACGAAAGATACCCAATTAAAATGCATTACTAAGTTTCACCTACTCCAGGTAGCCTTTTCAAACCCTGTTCATAATCTTTTATATTTTAATTGTGAATGTATGGTGCTACAAGCATTTATTAATTTTTGCGTAATAATATAATAAAGCCTTGAATTCGTAATACTTGTAGGTGATGTCACTTGAGTTTTCAGCATATTAATAAATGTCCTAACAATAATAGAATATAATTTCAAAATTAAACTGTTTAATAGTTCACTATCTAAATTGTTTAACTTACTATATTTACAAATGACTATAGTCTGTTTCTTGTCTAGGTGGTTCAAGAATTCCACCGGGTATTTCCTAGTGACCTCAGGGTCGCGAGCTCTTTGATAAGGTCCCGGTATCGTCTGTTGTCAGCAAACTTTTTTTTTTTTTCAATGCTTCTATGAGTTTATTCACATTGTAGCAATTTTATTGTTGGTCAGAGCTTCTGTTGGAATTCCAGATAATACATGGCAGTATTATAATTAAACAGTATTTAAATTGGTGATCTGTAATGACAGCTAAGATGATTTTAGTTGGGGTTCGGTCGAGGTAGATCCAAAAAAACACAAATTAAAAAAATATATTTTTTTAATTTGTGTTTTTTTGGATCTACCTCGACCGAACCCCAACTAAAATCATCTTAGAACAATATCTACGGTCAACAAACTCTCCTTTTGTAATGACAGCTGTGCAATAATTGTATAACCCCTCACAGGTTACTATTTATTACTAGTTACAATTTATTTGGAAATATATCTGAGGATAACACGAGAGATAGCTTTTGTTATTTATTTGTTATTATGGAGAGAGTGGCTAACTACTGGTTTCTATCTTATTCTAAGCATCCATTGCTTAGCAAAAGCTTTTATTTATCGATAAAAGCTTGCCCTGGGCGGGATTTGAACCCACAGCGCCAGGATTGCCGGACCCGAACGGATCCCATCCTGGTGCCCCAATATAACTAATTTTGAAATTAATAATACTCAATAATGTAAACAAAAGAATCGAAAGGATTAATGAACTTCTATCAAACTCGTGAATGAGATTAGCATTAACTGTTAATTATTAATTAAGAGATCAGTTTATATTGAGAAGATAAATAAGTTTGAAACACAACAAGGTTAGAATGAAACGCTGGATAGTAAACGTTGCTTTAAAAAAAAAAAAAATATTTCATTAAAAATGTAATTAAAATTACGAATTTGTTTTTAATGAATATTTAATATTTGATGTAGTTAAGTAAAATTCTGTCCTTCAGTTTTATTTACTAATGTTATAACAGCAAGTTACTTTGCCTTGTAAGGATAGTCAAGGTAACGGAGCTACAAGACTAGTATTGTTTTTATACCAGTCTCATATAAGAATACCCGCGCTTGCTCACGACTTATCACAGGAATAACTGTCAATGTATCTGTCATGAATCCATTAAATATTGAATCTGTATTTGAAATTTTATTTTTCTCGGTGTTTCTAAATAACATTGATTATTTATTGTAAATCAGTACTATATATAAAATTACTGAACCATTGATTCATATAGCATTATTAAATAGCACTATTTCTCTATTATTTAATAGAAGTACTTTTTATATTATTAATATTTTTTTTCAACTAGAAGAATGTTTTGTTCGACTATTTTTTTTAGGCCACTGCGACAAATGGGAGTCCTGTGGCAGGAGTTTTGTCTGAAAAGGACTTATTAGTTAAAAAGCTCTTAGAATATCGAGAAGTCTGCAACTATGCTACTTTGGAAAACGAAGAAGACAGAGAGACCAACTTTGGGCTTATGAATGAACTTGAAGATTTTAAGAAAGAAGTTTTTGAACTAGAGGAAGTTATACATAAAAAACATACTTTATTCATTAATTTTACTGCAGCTAACGAAAAACACATTAAGGTTTGTAATATTTCCTCAATTATTATCTTATATAAATTTAATTTAACCAAGCAAAAGTATATCAATTATAGATTTTGTAATTTTTTTTTTTTTTTTTCTTTTTGTTGATCTGTAGATTCTCAGGCAGCTCAGGTTGAAGTGAGAAAATTATGGCGTCTTTAATCCTGGAAATCTGCAGAAAAATGTTTTTTCTTATAATTTTTTTTTTTTTTTTAAATATTATCCTCTTATACAGTCTATTAGGTTCATAAAATAAAATAAAAACTGTTGGAGGATGGGATGTCGGGTTGTTCACAAACTGCTTCCTACTCTGAAATATTTACGCATTAAAATTATTGAAATTAGAAGCCAGGTTTGAAATTAGGTGCTTTTAAAAACATCATATTACCAATGATAAAAAAAAATTCTAATGTCTAAGTATTATAAATATTTTCAGGCCACTGTCTACATTTCTGTTAAAATGCATATCTTGTAATTTTATAAATATTATTTTTTTGTGGTATATAATCCCATGTAAATTTTAACAATTTTTAGTGCAAGGGAACAGAACAAAAAATCTAACTGTCCCAGCCAGGACCCGAACCTGGATCTCCTACTATCCGGGACGGTGCATCCAGGTCCTGGCTGGGACAGTTAGATTTTTTGTTCTGTTCCCTTGCACTAAAAATCATATCTTGTTACTGTTTCTCACAGATATTCACCTATGTATTGACCTGTTCTAGAATATTTTCATGGAGTTGTAGTAATTCGTTAAAGTAAGCCTGCCATATTACAAGACCTAATTTACCAATTCTATTTTTTCATTCTATTGTAATAGTGAACCTACAATGATCAACTGGCGGGGAAATTAGGCAGCACCATGAAATATACTTAAATGAGAATTATTAAGCAATTTTCTCTCAAAAGAAATATAATTTATTGAGAAAAATAATTGGCTTTTTTGTTAAATGAATGGACTTTATGGATTGGAAATCTATAAAGTTATTTATTATAAAGGGGAAGCAGTGTACTACCCTATGTACTTTCTTATTATTTCCCGTTCACGTTGTCACCTCTTCCAACCCCATGGCGACTCCGCCACTGACATGTCCTTCCCACATTCTTAGAATTATTTATTAGAAATTCTGTCTAAAAAAATGTAATAACAAAAATTATTTTAGTTCTTTTAATATTATTGTTTTAAATTTTAATTAATATTGTTTTTCAATATTTGATTTTTTTTAAATTAATGAATAAAATTGTCTAAAATAAATTAAAATCTAAACTCTCAGAGTCACCTATGTCAATTCTCTGACAAATGTTTAAGACTAAAGCTCTGTAGTCAAAGAGTTGTGTGCCTTCCCTGTTCCCATTGTAGAAGATGATGGGCACTGCTGAATGCTTAAGCTGTGCTGTATCCGTACAGGGTACGAGGTCCACTGCTATAAATCTTGTTGACCGAAACCGTTCATTACTTAATTAAGGCAAGCATATATCCTAGGGAATCGACTAAGCCAATGACTTGACTTTAATATATACAAATAAACGTACACCGGAGGTCCGAATGTGAACTGATTGGGGGCTGGAGGAGGGGACATTTCTTCTTGGGAAGTGTGAGATATGTCGGCTCGCATATAAATGAGCTGGCGGTTTAAATGAATACAACTGTAAGATCATACATATATACGTGTGTGAGTGAGAGCATACGTGTGTGTGTGTGTATGTGGGGGGGGGGATTATGTGCTTTATATGAGTTTATTAATTGTTAATAGTATGACTTAGGTGTTATTTAATGAAGGCTACTAAGTACAAAAAAATACTTTTCAGGCTTTCCAAAAATTGGGTGAGTCTTTTATTGCACTACTGAGCAGGCTAAGGATAATAATTGGAGAAAAATCGAAAATCCAAATGAAAGTTGCCACAATGAAAGAAAAATACTCTATATCATATAACTCTTTGAATGAAATCGAATATAAGAAATTGCTTATAAAAAAAAAAGAACTAGAAGACTGTTATTTTACACTGTAAGTAAAAACTTTTGATAATGCAGAAATGATATTATGAAAAATTATAACATACATTGCAGACCATTTTGGAAACTGCCATTTTTTTCTCCAACAGTTTAGTTCAATGAATGAATAATCTTCACAACTTTTTTGTTGCAAATTATAGCAAGAGGTTTTAATATAAATAAAGGAACATAATATTAAGCTATCCTTCAAACTATACTCTGAGTAAATAATCGCCAGTAATTCTTCTAACTATATCCTAAGTAAGCTATCCTTCTAAATTTATTCTAAATAAAATGAACAAGACATTAATTAAATAAAATATTTCTTCACTTTAACATAACTAAATAATTAAAGTAAAACTTATATAAAATCTCTCTAAAATGAAAAATAATGAAATAGGAAAAAAAAATATAAGGTTTAAGCATATAATTATTTAACTTCAACTGTGAGTGATTAGGACTATTAGGGTAGTTTTTCGTGTGACCATCCAATATGTTGAGTATGCTCACAAAATTGTATTGAGTTTATTCAAAGACATCTCTGTTTCTAATGTCAGCAGCGACTTGGTTCTACTAGAAGATATAAGCCCTGATATATTCCAGCATTAACTGAATGGGCAATTTTATACCATCTAAAGAATACCTTTATAAATATTTTATTTGGTTGTGGTATTTTATCCCACGTAAATTTTAAACAATTAATGAGAGGGAATAGAAAATAAAAAACTATCTGTCCCAGCCAGGAGATCCAGGTTCGATTCCTGGCTGGGACAGATAGTTTTTTATATTCTATTCCCTCTCATTAATTGTCTAAAGAATACCATATTATATCAATGCTTTCTGAAATATATCATTTGAACTATCTATTCCATCTGATATTAAATTTTTTTTTATTACCCTCACAAATCTTTAAAAATAGATGTATAACTGATATTAAAGCATCTGAAACTAACTTATTATAACATCTGAATTAATGTTAGCCTCTGATAGTCCAAGAATCATACAATTATTTCTCGCGATTCCTTCATCCGATGAAACACAGTGCCCTTTCCATAACGAGCCTTATGAGAATATCCTAGTTTTCACTGATTTTATCCTTGAAGAGCATCGAGCAATAAATTTTCCAAAGGGAGTATGAAGGAAAACTTCAGTTATCAGTACTGGTTGTGTCCAAATGCTTAGGTTTTTCGATTTGTCCTTCCTTTAAAAGGCTTCCATACCTCTTTCAAAGAAGAAGGTTTGGTGAGTATTGACAGAACTGTAATTCAGAGTACCAATAACAACTAGCCCAAATGTTGTGCGGATTAATATAAATTCGTCTATGCCGAAAGGTGTTGAAGCGCTGGTAATTATTCTATGAAAAATTTTGCCTCCTATGAGTATTCAACTTCGATTTCCAGTACTAATGATCTGCCAAAGGTAAGGGCCTGATTTTTTTAGTGGAAGAGATTCGAGGTCATGATGTGAGAGTTACCTTAAACTAATACATATGATACATTGATAGGATCCTATAAAGAATTTACTGATGAGGCCGAACTAGCGAGATTGGTGATTGATATGTCTGAATTGTGAATATTAGCTCCCATTATATATATATAT
>KZ810015.1:6572-34478 GCA_000696205.2 Oncopeltus fasciatus
CTCTCTCTCTCTCTCTCTCTCTCTCTCTCTCTCTCTCTCTCTCTCTCTCTCTCTCTCACTCTCTCTCTCACACACACTCTATCTCTAAGGAGAGTTTTTTTGACCGTAGATATTATTCTTAGATGATTTTAGTTGGGGTTCGGTCAAGGTAGATCCAAAAAACACAAATTTAAAAAAATGTATTGTTTAATAAAGGATTATCTGCCGACGTTTCGGCTTACATTTTAAGCCATCTTCAGGGCTATCATGAAGATGAGAGAGGATAAATTCACATTTCCATGACTGAGGGATAGGATGTCCTCTCTCATCTTCATGATAGCCCTGAACCCCAACTAAAATCATCTAAGAACACTCTCTCTCTCTCTCTCTCTCTCTCTCTCTCTCTCTCTCTCTCTCTCTCTGCAATAATACCAAAAGAGAAAACCATTTGAAATTATTAAGAAATGTTTCCTGGCTTTTATATGGCGTTTCTTAACTCAGATCAAGATAAGAGCAGGAATCCGAGAAGTCCTCTAACTTACCGAAGACACCTATATCCTCTCAAACTCTCATCAGATTTCTGATCTCCATCATAAATATATGATGCTGGTTGTCAGGTTTCCGGCCAAGAACAGAAAAATAAAATACTCCAAAATTTTGAGTAATTATTTTATTATTGCCGATGTTTCGACTTAACTTGTAAGTCATCATCAGGGCGATAGTGATGTCTGAAGAAATCTCCAGGAGGTTTATGGTCACATCTCAGAGTGCAGAACTAAACTTTAGTTACATGATAAGTCAAAATGTTGGCAATAATAAAATAATTATCCAATAATTGTGGAGTATTTTATTTTTCTGATACTAGCCGAGACCCTGACTAATTTCTCCAGATTATTAAATCTACGACCAAAAAACCTCCAACAATAGAAATATGATGATAAATATATGCTTATTGTTCTGCATTATACCGGACCAAATATTTCTAGAGCACTATAATATAGTAAAAATAATACTGAATTAGAGCTTACTTTGCCAAGACAAGTAAGAAATCCTAAAAACAGTATTGTCGTGACAGTGAGAGAGTGCAATAAATTTAGAGGCTTATTTATCCTTAACATCCCAGCTAATCGAGCAAATTTAAGGTTGGTAAATAGCTCAACTGTCCTTTTCTCCCCTTGGCGCAACTCCATCTTAAGGCGCTCGTCTTGAAGCACTAGACGACGAAGGATCGGAGTTCAGAGGGCATTATAGTTGTAAAAAGTGTAGTGCCTTGTTTGAACTATATGCTTGCCTCTACGAAACCAGTAGTTTAAGAATTCGCCCCTTTAGCCGGAATGTGAAAATTTTGTTGACACTGAAATAAATTATTTGATTGTTGATTACAACCTGTCCCATTCGGCAATGTGCAAACTAAATCCTTTAAATACTAAATAGAGTTTCTCGAACGTCTGATGTATAACAATTCCTCCTTCTCCGTATTGATTTCCTAACAATGCTCATTCACTACGGGCTTCGACATTCGATCGAGAAATTACAGGTCTTATTTCACCTGCGAGGATCTTGTCACTTGTTTACAAGTGTTTGTAAAGCTAACGAAACTGCATTTTTTAGGAACGTTAATTTTAAATTCGAAATAGATATTTTCCATGCTAATAATTTATTTATGGTATAATTTATATTTCCATGCTTGAAAAATTTGTCAAAATAATGAAAGTAAACCAAGTAATTTAACAAAGAAAAAACTAAGTGATTGTTGTAAATTTTTGATAATATTAATTTTGTTTTAGGAATATATTTTATAACGAGAATATCAGAAATTTATTTATTTATTTATTCATTACATTCTGTTAACATAAAACATTTTGTAATTTGATTACAATGGAAAAAGATAACATCAGAAGACAGTCGCATGAGGAGAGGTGACTAGTGACACCACTCTCAAATTCATTAAAAACTATGTCCCCAGGAGGTCACGGGGCCATCTTCGTTTAAGTCAACAGGGAGGGTTGTAGTGGTTGGAGTTGGAGGAGAGGGTCAGTGTTAGTGGATTAGAATGGTATGGCAGTTGACTGTGGAAGAGGGTGAAGCAGGAGGAATTATATGACATGAAATCTTCAATGAAAGGGATATTAAGATCGTGGTGAAGGGATGAATTGGTACGTAATGGGGAGCATTAATGATTAATTTGAGGGATCTTGATCGAAAAGACTGAATTCCTAGGATGTTGTAAGGCTTGGCGGCTCTCCAGATTTCACACCATATGCCCCAACTGGTCGTAGCAATGTCTTTTAGAGCTAACTAACTAAACAGTTAGTTTGCTATTGTAAGATTGGAGTCCCTATTCATAAATCTGTATAGGGACAGTCCTTGTCGTCATTTGACGTGGAGTTCTTGTCTTTTAATGTTATGGGTTTAAGGTCCCATGTGAGTACTCAGTCAAGATGGAACCCCAGGTAACGAACCGAGTGTGGAACTTAAGAAAAGTTTTTTCTCCAGCATTAAAAATTAACTTGAACGCATTTCGTTTCATTGATTTTTATTTTCTATTAGAAACACCATTCTTTTATACTTTCGAGATAATCTTGTAGTTTTCTAGAAGCAGTGTTAGGATTGAGATGGGAAGATAAGATAGCCTTGTCGTCTACGACTAAGCTTGAGCTAAGAGGATATATGGATGGGTAGTGTTAAAGACTAGGAAAGTAGGTGGCGTGTGAACCAGACCTGTACGGGAAGGAGTCAATTGAAGAATAACAGGTGCTTCCTTGTCTACTTGGAAGGGGAGTCGTCTTACTGGTAATTACTGATGTGAATGTTTCAGCCCCTTGTTGTTTCCTCTCGTATAACATTTAATTTTTAATGTTCACGTAGGCTTCGTCGGTCGTCAGATGTATTTACCATTTCATCTTCCGGGTTGGACCGAGTCAAATTGTTGTTATTTGCCGAGCTTTCGCACATCATGTGATGGCTTCTTCAGGGCTGAAGAAGCCATCACATGATGTGCGAAAGCTCGGCAAATAACAACAATTTGACTCGGTCCAACCCGGAAGATGAAATGGTAAATACATTTAATTTTTAATTTAAATTAGCATGTTCATTTTTATTTTTGCTTAACTATAAGTAAATTTTGTACAATGAAAAATTTTGAGTTTGTTTTTATCAAATTTTTATTTTTATTACTAAAGAAATCAAAGTAAACTTTTTTCTAGTAATTGATCTTTTATGTTTATAATTAAAAACAAATTTTATGTGTTATGTCATTTTGATTGATCAGAACTTATGGGAAAGTTTTGTGGAGGACCCTTCCGATGGTTATTTTCTTTTAAATTGAGTAAATTGAAGATTTACACTAAACACAACTCAGTTCTGGCCTATACACTGCCATAATTTATTTTTTCTATCTTCCTTTATTTTATTTATGTTTATTTAGCTTTACTTAAGAGAATAATGCCTTAATAAAGCTTGGCCTGAGTGACCAAGATAGTCAACTCCTACCACCTGAAATATAGGTACAATTATGTCACGAGCCCTTTATTGCTCCAAACTGAGTAATATATTTATTCTTTGAATAGTATCAGTAAGTCATCTCCTTGTCTTTATTATTAAAATAAATCAATTTTTGAAGAATTTCTCTGCCAATTTTTTTTTTAAATTGTTAAATGTTAAACTTGTTTTGCTATTTGTGAATCTCAAGCACCACTTATTGGATATTATGATTCCCATTACCATTATGTAAAGAGAAATGATATAAATTTACAATCAATAAATTACTCGTATTTTCCAGCATTATTTATAATGTGTGCTGTTATTCGTTGAATATTTTTATAAAAGAAAGTCATTAACATGATATCAATCAAGTAGGTAGATATTCTTTCCGTTACCTTACTGGCTTTAGAGTAGGAATCCTGTGCCCCCACTTGATTGAACAGGTTGGTATTCTTTCGTTCACCTCAGTGGATAACATGAGCCAATCCTCTTCCCCACCACATTCGGTTAGGCAGGTAAGTAGGTAATCTTTCCCTCACCTTATTGAGATAAGCAGTATGTGCTTCCCATCTGAATTCCACTGCTCTAGAAACACACTGTACTCAAGTAATCCCTTTCTACCTATTATAGTCAAAACATGTATTAAATCCTTCTTCAATATAGATTCTTTTATCGGGTTCAAACAGATCCACACTGTAATTTAATTAATCAATCATCATACTCATGTTTCGACTTTTTCCAGTATACTACAGTCTTGAATGCAAATTTTAGGAAAATTATCGTGAATGAGCCATTTATTTACAATAGATCTAACACTTATATTACACTCTTAAGGAATATTTGAAATTAGATGTGGCATATCTAGTGATTTTTTTTTCCCCATTTGCTTTATTATAATTTTTGTGTTACATTTCTATTAGCTTTGTTAAAATCTTAAATATTAAATTCTATTAGAAAATCTGAGAAGCAAACTGCTAAGTTTCATATTGACTGATTTTCCTCTTTAGATAAAACTCGTTTCACACAATACATTAGTCTGATTCTGTTATGTGCTTAATTATGTTATGTTGTTTCATAATAGTAAATCTATTCTTCATTAGGTGTTATTGCAGTTATTTTAAGGTACATTTTGGCGGCAAGTGATCTGTAAAATCTGTAGAATTTCTATCTGTAAATCTGTAGAAAGCCTAATCTCATATATATATATATATATATATATATATATACATAATACACACACACAAAAGTATTGACATAATTTTAAATTAATTTTTAATAGGTACCAGATTTAGCGCATGACATATAAAGCTCTGAGTACAAATCAAGCTTGACAGGCTTTAACTTATGTAATAAGCAAATAACAAATACCAAGTTAACAAGAAACCCTCTAAAAAATCTTAAAAGAAATTCTGATTTACCTGTACAAAGTAATATTCTTAAGAAAAGATGAATTGGTGAGGCTGATGTGCTAAGCTATTATTGCTTGGTAAATTATTTATTATGAGGCTTTAGAGGTGTATATGACTTGACTGCATGGTGAATTGTGTCAATGATGTTATAATTACTTGTGCTTGCATGTAATAAAAAATAATAACAAAAAATAATGCCTGTCATAATCTTGGGTCATTTACTATATTAAACTATTTTAACTTTTTTTTAGTAGTTTTTTATTTATATGTGTCCAACTAAATTAGGTACTGGCGTTAAAGCATTTTATTATTTTTCAACCATAATATACGTTGAAGGAGCATTATATTATTATATAACCATTAAAATAAAATAATTTTAGATGTAAAAAAAAGGCTATAAATATACACAATAATCCTCTGCTATAATTGTTCAAATATCACCACATTTGTTTCAAATTATTTACTTTTCAAACCTGAGGCTTTTGGGGATGAGATGGAGCAGGGATACCCTCAAGGATACTTTTATCCTTTTTATCTTTTACTTTCATATTTAATGTAAGATCAAAATAGTGTTGTCTCTTAGTTTTATAGTGATTTCAAATAATCAAATATTACCTTTATTAAACTAATCATGCTACAAAATCTGCTCTCTTACTTTTTATTAATTTATCTAACATTTTCTAAGTGGATCCTGCTTATTTATTCTATCATATAAACATTCATTTTAAATTAGTATGTAATATTTAATAATCTGAAATAATAATATAATTAATAATCTTTAATAATAGTAAAAAGTTATTTTAATATTTACTACAATTTTATCATCCAGAATTAGTGTTAGTTACCATTAATTAGCTGAATTCTTCGGCCTTCAGTTCTTCTTGTGACTGAATTAAGGGTAAAGTTAGATAAAACATATGATAGTAGATTTATATAAGTAATCTTTCAAACTAAACCAATTGAACTTTAAATGACTCCATAATTTAGTTGATAAGAAATGTTAACGACAAAATTTTGTTATTTTTTATTACAATTAATTAAACTAGTTTCTATTAGAACTGAGTGCTATTAACAAGATAATTTACTTATGTATATTTATATTTAATTTATGTGTTAATTTAACACAAGTAAATCAAAATTAAATTTATGAATCCAATATTTTTTGCTGAAAATATATAATTTTAGTAGTTTAAATAACTATTATCTGTTTTTGAAATTTTTCTTTTTTTTAAAAAGGCACCAAAATTGTTTCTTATTCAGAGCTTGATTGTTTTCTTTCTTACAGCTGTCATTACCTTTCAGACATGAAAAAAAAAAATAAACATTTTTGTATTTTAGCCTATAATTTTTTGCAAAACTGATATTTTTGACTAATGAGAAATAAAATTTAAACTAATACTCTTCCTATGTAAATTTGACATTATGCATTTCAAATATTTTAGAATATTAGAAGCAATAAACTTTATTCATTTTCATTGTTTATATCTGTAGAATATTATATTTCTTCATCGATTAGTAAAACTCCTCACAGTTGATGTTCTAATATATAACTGTGATATCAATAAAGATAATTAAAATCAATAAAGCATTTGACTGATTGGTGAAGAGATAAGGTCAGTTGTCTAATTGAAAACTAAAGCAGTTATTTTTTCATTGTGGCTTTTAAAGTAACAATAATTTTCTGTCATGTTCAATGCTCAACTTGATGCTATTATGGTAATTGTTTACCATTGACTAGTGGTAATAATTATAATACCAACTTTTCTGTTAATGTTAAAATTAAGAATGTATTAAAAGTAATTCATGAAAAATAAATAATTCTTGTTGGCATATATATAAACACCACTTGTACTAATGTTTGTCATGAAATAAAATGTAAGTTGTATGAAATTAAAATTTCACTTGAAAAATTTGTCTTTTCTAAAGAGAGGTGTCATAGAGAACTTTTCAACATTCTTTACAAAACTATTTGAATATTCAGTGGTTTTTAATTAGAAATGAGCAGTATTACAAATAGTAATATTGCTATTTGTTCTTGACTCTGCATGAGACCTTTTTAACTTTGGAGTTGAGTCTCCTATAATAATCAGGTATGGGCAGAAATCAAAGATTTTTTTTTTAAATCAGAGAAATGAAAATTTATCTTAAGTTGCTTTTTTGGGGATTGAAAACTTGAAAAGTTTTAATTATTGGCACTCATATGGAATCGGATGTGAACTGATTTCCTGATACCTAAAACTCAATACAAATTTAATTTCAAACCCAATTTTATTTACTATTGTAGCACTTGCAGTTTATAAAGTGCCTAAACTTATAAATTTTAGCATTTCCTGTTTGCTAGTGCTATTCCCATTTATTGAATTTATATTAGGTTTAACCTATCTCCGAACTAGAGGTTCAGTTATAAATTTTTATTGTCTTTCTTAAAGCTATCATTTTATCTCTTTATGAGAGTCCTTTAAAATCATTCTATATCTAACCTTTTCAGTACAAAATATTGAATTTTGAAGAAATTAACTAACTGTTTCAGATTAAATACTTGTAGTAATTTTGGCTTTTAACTTAATTAATGTATTTTTCTAATTCAAATAATTATATAGTAGGATATATTGTATTATTTTACAAATAACATGTTTACAATTTACATGTCTTTTAGAGGACGAGTCCTTCTTTACATAATATAATGACACCATTACAAATTCCTAGCTTGTTATATTCATGTGTTATTATTTTAACCCTACTAATGATAGAAGAAGTGGTATTAAAGCTCACATTGTTCAGCAAACACATCCAAGCAAGTTGCTTTCAATGAACCAGGTTTAATCTATTTCTATTAAGGAGATAATTAAAAATATTAATTGTCCTCTTTTTCCTGAGTACAAATCAACTCATTGTAGAAATTAAAGAAACATTTTCTAACCAAACATCCCATCGGACAGCCTCATTTGTTTTCATTTATGTGGGGGGGGGGGGATGCATATGTGTATAAAAAATCCAAAATTAGTTAGAAATTAAATTTTATGCTACACAAAAATAATTTTAAGAAAAAAAAATGTATTTGTACTAACCCAACGACTGCATGCATTGTTCTGACTAGGGGTGAAACAGGGGAAGTCACTGCGTTCAAATTAGATGCATTACATGATTCTGATTTCCATTTTTGGAATTTGTGTTGATGAACTTATAGGTATATTTCCAATTTAGTTTTGCTATTGGAATTTGCTAATTTACAATATGCCAGAAGAATGGAATAGTGGAGTGTAAAGATAATGAATAAGGCTTATGAGATAGTACCACTTTAATGTTATTAATGAGGAAAGAAAAATAAACTTAATTGAAGAAATAAATTAAATTAAATAATAATTGTTATAATATTATATAAAATAATAATTNTATATATATATATATATACCCCTTTATATTGAAACGACGTCGCCACTTTGAGTCATATATTTTTATCTATTCCTTTTGATTTTTTATTTATTTCCACCAGTAAGAATAGTAAAATATAACAGATCGTGTGTCGTACATGAATGTGGGAGTGATTATCAGGCTTAGATGTAAGTGGAATCTTAATAAATAATTTGTCCTTTCTCCTCCTGGGATTGAAATCGATTTAAGGAAAGGATTTCACTATTCCAAACGAGAACCTAGTAATCGCCAAAGATCCGACGATAATTTAAATAAGTATAAGAGATTCCACGATAATTTACTTTCCAAAAAATATATATTTGTGACGCTATTTATTAATTATAAGATATATTATTTCATTGGCATTCTATTACATAGTAGTTTCATGTGAAATGTATGTAACACACACATTACACACAAATTTGTCATACTAGATGAAAAATGTTTTGAAGTTAGCTTTCGTTAATAATATTACACAATTACTTTATTATTACTAAGTAATATTTCATTATTTAATAAGAGAGAGTAAATTCCTTATATATTTGACTGTATAATATATATAATAAATACACCTTTACCAATAAATTTTAGTAGATTTCCCATGTGAGGGGAAATCAAGCTGGTTACTTGTTATAGTATTAGTACCATGACGCGGATTGTAACCATGTGCGGTAATTATAAATAATGAAACCAAATTCAGTCTGTAAGCTTATCCACTATTTGTTGAGTTCAAAATGATTAATTTAAATTATAATAATTTAATAATAATAATAATCAATAATAATAATAATAGCAAAACAAAATCACTATGCATAGAGAAAGGGCCCATTGACCCCAATCCCAGTTAATTTAGGCATTAAGGCCCAGGTGGTTGTGGTTGTGAGGCCAGCCTCATTTTAGCTGGTGTGGATTTTAGTGGATTGGAGTCCGATGATAGGGATTGGGTGTATGGATTAGGATAAAATTGGCATTTACTGTGGAAGAATGTGAAGCGGGTGGAGATGAGATTAATGAGGGAATATTAAAATCTTTATGGAAGGTAAAAGTTGGAGACATAATATGGAGCATTTGCAATTATTCATAGGATTTTGGATTGAAAGGATTGTATTTATTAGATATTGGAAGGCTTAGCTGCTCCCCAAAGTTCTGAACCATATGTCCAGATTGGTCCTATTAATGTCTTATAGTGAGTCAGTTTGTTTTCTAATGTGACCTGTGAGCATCTGTTTATGAATCTATATAAAAGTCTATGAGATAAGCTTAGCTCTTATCACTTGATTTTAATGTTCGCTCCAGTTAAGTCATGAATAAAGGTGGAAACTAAGATAATCAACTGAATCTAAAAGAGGTGAAGGGATTTTATTGTAAGTAAAATTAATTGGATTATCTTTTAATAGTTGAAATTTGACCTGGATATATTTGGACTTATTTTTTTTTTATCCTTCATTTATTGCACCACTGCTGAATAGGATCAAGATGTTTTGTAAAATTGAGAAAGCTGCTTGGGGATTAGGATGGGAAGAGAGGATCATTTTGTTATCTGCAAATAGGGCTAAGAGGTTACAGGATGGGTAGGGATGTGAAAGTTAGGTCCAAGCACACTGCCCTGTGACTCTTTTTAATAGAGTCCTGTAAAACGGCCAGTCAGTGGGATCATTTATTAAGATTGTTGGCAATTATTTAGGGATGGGTGTGAAAACCGTCTAAGGGGACAGCAGTGGCCAGAGGAAAGATCAGTTAATCTTGTTATGGAGTGATGGAATGGAATAAGACTTTTGCAGGGGAAAAATCCAGAATATTGTGAAGACAGTTTACATCAGTAGACCAGTAAATAAGAGGCATAAAGTGGGGAGATATTGTGGTAGGAAATAACATTATACAGAGCACGGTCTCGGGAGTTGGTCGGAGAGGAAACGTGGGTTCATAGCCCCCTGCTTGACTTGCTTATAAACATCGCAGCACCTATAGCTAGCAGGTTCTTCCGTCCATCTCAGACATTGTAGTGGTGTGATCAGCAACATTTTACGAACCGGGGGATGTAGTTGGAGCCACTCTTGGTATGCCCAAATTGTTGGAAATTAAGACACTTTTAATTTAGGGTTTCTCTACTTTAACTATTGTGTGGCATAATGACGTAATTAAGTAGATTTCTTGAACTGTGGGCGTTTTTTTTTTTTTTTTTTAGATCTACAAAGATATGTGATAATGGAAATCTGTCTGTGCTTCTTCGTGAGCTAATGACGTTCAAAACGTTTTTCACAAGGAAGCCTAAGTCTGTATGTAGGTTCTTCCTTGATTTCGTCAATTGTGGTGGAGTTTCGTATTACCATGCATAGAGTGCGTTCCTCCTTTAGCAGATGTATGAAATTGTGCATTAACTGATTTAAGGAAGCGTACTGTCGCCTGTGAGGGCCTGATGATATTTTAATGTCGGTTTTTGACACTTATCGTCGAATATTTTCCACGCCCTTCCTTTTCATCTAGCCACCTGTACTGTAGGCCAAAATTAGAAATATTTTTTTTTACAAATATGGGTGGGGGCTTAGATATTCGCTGTTGAGGTGTCCATATTTTCTTCATTTAGAAGTGCATTGAATGGTTTGCTGTGAAGGATGGCGAAGTGTCAGAGCTGAAGTGTTGTAGAGGGCTGGACGGTTGTGGTCAGCCAGGCTTTGGGGGTGAGATGGTAGACAGAAGTGAGTTATTAATCGACGATGAAGGCCTACTTGTGGTTATTGATTGAGAATTTTCGGGGCTCTCATTTTAATTATCATTCAGGTTTAAATACGAAGATGCTTTCGTGACTTAATTTTATTCTTTTTCAAGCTTTGGTTTATTTTGTGAGGGGGGGAGAAGGGGGCACTTGTGAGCAATGAGAGCGCTTGCCTTTAACTGCTATTTTTTTAATGGTGCAATGTATCTATTTCAAAAATAATAAATAGACTTTAAATATAAATATTTACTACTACTTATTGCTAAGCTGGGGTTTGAGAACAGATAGCTTAATCTGTGTAGCCGATAACGTAAGCCGGCAGATAACAGCCAGCTGGTTGAGAGGAAGTGGGGAGCACGTCTGACCAGACACATCAATTCATCGATACCCGTCGCTTATTTTCCACTCACTTACTGTAGCTTTATTTTTCTGTGGCTTTACTCAAAAACACTTCAAAATCTGCAGGCTGGTTACATCTTCAATTGTGTTCAGTTTGATGAAAAAGCAACAATTAAAAGAACTTCAAAAGAAACAATTGTAGAGATCTAATAATACAGGTCCTCTTTCTAGAATGGCTGCTGTCGAACCCCCCTTCATAAAAAAAAATGTCTGGTCTGATTCCTCCTTGAGTCTGATCTTGGACTAAACAAATTATGACCTAAAGTTGAAAAAATCCACATGCATCTTGTTTTACCTACTGGTAGTTTTGGAGCTCATTCACAGATATTCATCATATTATTACTTGCAAAGGACCCCAAGCATCATGGCTTCATATTGGGAAGATAAAGAATTCTCTGAAAATGCATTTTTTCAGTCTTTACTCACAGTTTTATCTAAGCTATCTTCTCACTACCCCCACGTGACACTTCATAAGTATTATTTGTCATTCATTTTGACTTCAATGTTAAAAAAATCCATCAGTCATGTAAAAGTGAACTTAGGGACAGGACGTTCACTCTCGTCTTCATGATAGCCCTGAAGAAGGCTTACAATGTAAGCCGAAACGCCGGCAGATAATTTTTTTAAATAAACTTTTTTTAGAAAATTGTATTTTTTTTTTTTTTTGATCTACCTTGCTACAAAAATACTACAAATGATTTATTTCAGTTGGTCTTTCGGCCAAAAGACAAATTCAGCATAAACTGCCTATTGCACTTAATTTAATTTGACTGTCTTTTCTCATTTGGAAACATGCCATCTGAAAATTGCTGGGACCTTACTGCAAAAAATTTTAAACCAAAGTAGAGAGTTGCACAGAAAGGAATAGCCAATGGGAAGAAAAATTAACAGAATCAAATAGCAAGAGTGAAATAAATTTTCTTGAGAATTTAGAAACTAAATTAATTTTATCTTATTAATATAGCTCGATATAACAGCTGATGCAGTTGATGTAACAGCTCATTTTATAAAAGCTATAATAGCCCTTTATACAACTGAAATCTAAATATAACAGCTGATATGAAAACATCCTTGGTCTGGGAAAACAATGTCTTTAGTCATAATAATGACATAAAATTTCGGTGTCTGATTTAAATAAATCTTTTAAAACTCAAAAATGTAATTCACTATCAATGATGGAAATGAATAAATTTATTCAAAGAAGAAACACGACTAATAAATTCACTTAATTTCAAAGCATTGCCGGGAAAAAAAAATTCCGTGAAGCAATTCGTGAAGGTGTTCTGTGAACAGCGCAGGGTTGGTTTAAAAAATTTAGCAGTTGGAGATACGACGTTGGAAAGAAAGAAGGGCTCCGAGCGACCATTGATGAATATTGATGTTCTGCAGGGAGCTGTTGAGTCAAATCCGTCCAGAAGTGTTGAATCAAACTTGCCAAGGAGTGTGTGTTAGTCGTCATCTACTCTCCATGTGGAAGGTGAAAAAGAACAGTAGACTGGTCCCTCACGAACTTACTCCTCAGCAATAAGCTAAGAGGTTAGTAATTTGCGAAAATATAGCAAAAACCCCTTCTGATATTAGTTTTTACCAGAAGATTGTCACCTGTGATGAAAAGTGGGTGTACCGACTCCGAATATGGCCGTAAGTAATGGCTAGATCGTGATGAAACTGTTTTTCTGGCTGCTGTAAGAAAGATATTTTTTTTAAAAAATTCATGCTTTACCTTATTTGGAATTATTAAGGTGTTATTATAAACACATTTGTTCCTGATAGATGCTCTATGTATTTTGAACTCTACTCCGAACAACTAGTGTTATATTATATAGAGACATACATTTGAATATTATGTTAAATACAATTTTTACGAAAAATGCGTATTAAGGAAGATATATACGAATGCATTTTTTTTTTTCAAGTGTTAGCCTCCCTTTCAACCACTTGGGTTCATGAAGGGAGGGGCTATCTGCAGATTGCTATCCTATTCTAAACTTCGATGACCCAGGGCAAGCTTTTATTTATGGATGAAAGTTTGCCATGGGTGGGTTATGAACCCGCAGCTTCATAATTGCGAGATCCAAACGGATCCTATGACGCCCCATCTAATCGTACTTAAGAGAAGTTAAAAATAGGATCCGTTCAAAATGATATTGAGGAGGCTTTAAAAAAAATTAACGCACCGTAATTTTTAATCTTTATTTTCTACTAAAAGTTTACGAAAACAGATACTGAGGAAAGTAAGCATGTAACGTCTTAAGATGTTACAAAACTATTAATTAATGTGACTTTTTAAAATTCTCTTGTCACTACTTGCTTTGGGCGATCGGAATTTCTGAAATATACGGGTTTTTTTTATACCAGTATACTTTTATCTGCGCGAACATTTTTTTTTTCGCTCCTAATTAAAGTTAATAGTAGCTATAAAAATATCAATTATCTAGTCTGTGAAAGCGATATTGCATTCTGCAATGCAGCCTCAACTTAACGGGATTTTCAAGAAATATCTCTCCCATTAATCTGACCAGTGAGGACTTTAAAAAAAAGTGTCATTGATATTTGTCTAAATTTTTATCTTACTTCCCAGTGCAAATAACTTGATGAAAAACGGTGAAATTTTTTTTTTTTTTAAATTACAAATAGTGGGCCTTATCTTGTTTCCCTCGATAAAATAATCCTAGTTTTCCGATTCTAAAGATGATTGCTCCTTCAAATCCCTCAAGGACTATTAAATAATTGTGACACATATACCTGTATCCACAAATGCAGGATGTGCACATGATGAGGGTTCGAATGGACTACCTCCAGGGCATATTTCAACCTATTGGATTCCCTAACTTAATTTCATTTCATTACTCTGGCTGCAAGCACCAACGCTAAACTTGGCCCAGATTTTCACCTGAGTTTATATCCTACTCTACGGTGCAAACCGTACCTCTACCTCAACTCAATTTAAATGGCTTCTTAATGTTTCAACGCTCAATGTAAAAATTGCCCGTTAAAATGTTATATTTATTAACACATTAAAGTTGGAACATTAGCTTGGGCTTCTTTATGAAATTATTTTAATTTACTTTGAACGCAGTTAATATTGTTTTATTAAAGATATATATCTTAGCACTGAAAACAATATTTTTATGTTCTACATCCAGGATTAGGTCCACCAATAAATATATAATCGAAATATTTATATGAATCTCATCTTCATTGGCTGTTTTCTGGTTCCCAATGGCGAGTGGTATGCCATTCTCGGGCCGAATATATAGTCTTCTCCCCTTACTCAGTGTGGAGTAACCACTGCCGAAAGTGCTCTCCATTAGGACTTGGAAGACAGCCAATGACTATATAGTTACATAGATATAGATATATAGATAGATATTTTGAACATTTTGTTTGTTCTTTGCTCGTCAACCAGTTGACTCCAATCTTATGCGTATCATTGCTGCCGAAAAATCTTTCAACAATTCAAAACTGTGATAGAAATAAATTAATGACATTCTTCAAATAAAGATAAGTCAACATTTTTTTAATGATAATTTTGATTTTTTCCTCCAATGGATCGATAAAAAATGTGCGCTATTGGGATGCCAAACCCGCCCAGCTGAAATGAGTTTCACAGTGTAGACTGTCTCAACTTTTTACGGCGTTAAAAGATTATACATAAGAACTAGATTAAAAAAAATAAAAAGTTTTATCTTATCATTTAAGAAAACTATGAATGTGACTAGAACTAAAGAAATTTGAAAACTTCACACTGTATCCATTTTCACTATAATTGAGGAACGATCTCTTCTCAATCACCTTTCATATTAACTATTTAATATAACTAGCGGTATTCTACCTATACGTACGTAGGGATTATTCTAAATCTTACTGAAAAAAGTGAATAAAAATCATATTTCTTTACAAAATGATTCAGAATTTAATGATGTCTATATGTGTCTTGCTATATCCATGTACAATACTATACGATATATGCCTCAAAATTATATAAACGTGACAAGCTGCAATCCACATGTGAGACAATAATTCGGTTAAAAGTGAACTAAAAATACTTAACTCTTATACTTAAATTTGCTTCTAATGCATTTTATCTTTAGACTTTAAGTTTAAATAAAATCTCCCACTATAATTTCTCAGGTTTCATGAGTCCTCTAAAATATTTTCCTTCATGCATTCCAAGGAAATATGTTCTCTATCAAAGTGCAAAAATCCTTTAATGGTCCTAATAAAAGACCAGATATACAGATATTTATTTATTCGTAAACTTTCCTTGTAGGTTTATCTGAGAAGTAAATAAAATCAAATATAAAGCTTCTTTATTATCTAAAATCCAATGTTTGTACTTTGAAATATAGTCTGGAATCAACAAAGAATATTAATTTAAATGAATGAATAAATGATTAAAAAACAAACTACGAACCCTAGGGAGGAGGGCTTAAAGGACTTTTCAACAGCCTTAAAAATGCTGCAATTATTTTAATTGTGTAAAATAATCATTTTCAGCTTAGAGTAAATGTATAAATATTTGAACATATTTAAACTGTAGTCCAACTTAAAGTGATGTAAATAAAATAACCCCTAAGAAGGGGTTGTAGAATGCAATTAGGCGCTTTCTTATAAGTTCATTGCATATGCTTTGCGAGATTTCATTCTGAATCCAGAGGCAATATAAGGAGCTCTATGAAATCGTCTCTGACCAATCAAATCATGCTCCACCATTGCGCGCGATACACATTTTTGAACTCTCATCTTATGAAACATGTACAAGGAGTGGTTCTCCTTGGCACCTACAGTTTCCGAGGTTTGAATGCACCCTGTCCATGATCTTGGGTTTTCCGAGTGTCCCAGTGGGACCTGTGCATATTCTCCCAAATTCTTTACCATCGCAGGATGCCCAGAGCGGATCCGCTCTACTGCAACCATGTATCGGGGATCTCGGCCATCAATGGGCGGCATGGGGCGCAAGGTCGCCTCCCGCCGATCAATACCAGCCAACATGGCCGTCCCCTGCCAGCCCTAGTCTCACCCAGCAGAGCAGACCAGCATGTTAGCCTCCGACTCGACCTAAAGGTGAGCTCCTCGCACCCCAAACCCAACACTTTACAATAAAAATATTTAACCCTTCGACAAATGTGTTTTATTCAATTTTATATTTTTTTATATTAATAATACTATACATGTTCTTTTATTTATTGATAATAATACAAAAAAATATCTAAAATTATTCAATTCATTTATTAATGGGATACCTTTTTTTTAAGACATCATTATCTCATTTAAGATGTAATATAAACTAAACTATACTTTAAAAAAATTATTTACTCTTAAATTGGGTATTGCCTAAAATAAATAAACTATACATAATTTGACAGTCCTTGAAGATATTTATTGTTTTAGCCACAATTCTAAAAAATGTATTACGTTGCTTAAAAAAAGTATTGTTATATAATTTACTAATATAAAATTAACTTTTCAATGACTCACATGTGACATATGGAAAGTTTAAGTATATTAATTGTCGTTTAATTACTTGTTTTTAATTTTTAAATTTATAATTCCGGTAAAACTTAAGTAGACTAAACTGGATAAGCATCAAATAAATAATAAATAAGATATCTAAAATGAGTAAATATTAAATAATTTATCAATTCCATTGATATCAATGTGGATGTTTAATATTCAAAGTATTTAATTCAATTTCATTATTTTTATAATAATATTTTTTTTTTAATTCCTCATGACAGTAACCCTGCCATAAGGAAATTTATTCTGTTCATACCATACATGATTGTATACAATGTACAAGTATTGTCTAAAAATTAAATTAAATGATTACATATAAACAATAATTACAATTAACAAAAGAAAAAATAAAGTAAAAAATAAGTAAATAAACAACAAAACGAAAAGAATAATTATAACCTAAAATTAACACAATGAATATATAAAACAAAAACCTTATGTATGGAAGAATATTAATATAAATATAGTATATGAGTTATATTAGTAATTTTATTTNATAAAACAAGTAAAAAATTTCCTGGAAAAATATTTATAACATCACTTTTATTATATTTATTTGATAATAAAAGTAATCTAGAACGATTAAAATTACTATTTTATTCACTTTCTTTTGTATAAAGTTAATCTGTTAATTATAATTAACAGATTAACTTTATACAAAAGAAAGTGAATAAAATAGTAATTTTAATCGTTCTAGATTACTTTTATTATCAAATAAATATAATAAAAGTGATGTTATAAATATTTTTCCAGGAAATTTTTTACTTGTTTTATTTAAATGTAAAAGTACTATTTTATTTTATTAACCATTGATTTAGTAGGTAAAAAGTAATAAAATAAAGTACTTTTCTTTTTTTTACAAAATAATTTATTATTTCAGCAATAAATCACTTGTTTCTCTTCTGATTACATTTTAATTTTAAAGCTGGAAGACTTGACGGTTTGTATTAATTCATATGTTTCTGTTGAATATCTTTTTTTTTATTTATTATGTATGTTTATTATTTTCATGTTTGATTACATCAATTGTTGAGGTTCAGCCAGAGAGGATTAACGGGGGAAAACCTATGAAAATAACTAGAATTTATTCCTTATTGTCAAAGTTTCGGATTTTAATTCATGCCAACTTAAGAGCTTATGATCGCGGTAAAGAAGCGGGCCGGATTGCGGTAAGACTTCCACAGTTCAGCATGAAGATGGTGAGAGCATTTTAAGACAAAAAGTTAACTAGTGGAAATAAATTCTAGTAATCATGTATGGAAGACATTTTACTTAAGACCTCAACGATACTCTACAGTCATAATAACATAAAATAACTCTTTTCTTAATAATGATTTTTTTTTTTAAATTAAGTGTTAGCCTTCCATTCAACCACTTAGGTCATGGAGGAAGGGGCTATCTACAGGTTGCCTTCCCATTCTAAACAACCATGGCTCAGGACAAGCTTTTAATTATAAATAAAAAATTACCCAGGGCGGGATTCGAACCCGCAGTGCCAGAATTGTGAGACCCGAACGGATCCCATGAGCTACCCCGGCGCCCCGATATAAAAATGATTTTAGTTGTGGTATTTAATCCTACGTTACATTTTATACAAGAAATGCAAGGGAGTTAGAATAAACCCGGGTCTTCTGCTCTCCTTTGCATTTCTTATACATAACTCTTTTCTCGTTTCACATGAACTAAACCATATCTACAATGGCCCTAATTAGGAATTAATTTATAATATTTACTAATTTATTTCTGAACTTAAGTTAGTAATGAAGGCAGCCTTTGACTATCTTTTCTATAAGAAGGCAATGATACTACAATCATATCAAAGAAACTGTTTAGTACTAGTCTGTCATTATATAACGCCGTAAATAAAATATTGAAATCAATATTGAAATCATATTTGCACGACACTAGTTTTATTACTTATTGCTATATGACCGTTTCCAGTAAGACTAGATTTCGCAATTTAATTTTTGCAAAAAATATTTTATATTTCATTTATTAGCTTAAATTTCGGAAATGGCAGAGGATAAATGAATTAGTACAAAATCTTGAACGTTTTTTGAATTAAACATAAACTATTAATTAAAACTTCTAAATTTGCCCATTTATGTTTATGTATTCGTATTGTTTGTCAGTCATATCTACTATCACGGGACTTAGGGATGTGTGTGTGTGTGTGTGTGTGTGCGTGTGTTTGAAAATTTTAATAGGCTATATTTATAATTTTTCCAATATATGATCGGGAAATATTATTTGGAAAAGTTCAAATTTTGTGTCAAGGTACCCACGTGAACAGCTTGATTTTCCACAGAAAATCTGCTAACATATTTTATGATATATATTACTTCAGATTTGCGCCGAATAATATTTTAGTTATATATAAGGTTAAATTTACATCGGTCAATTGGGTGTGAGGATATCAATTGGGATTTATTCAACTCCAGTATATCTTCTGGTCAGTATAGCATTCTCCCACACATATAAACATTTTTTTTTTTTTTTGTGGAAATAGAATTTAAAAAAAAAGACTTACATTGTAGAGATAAAAAAATACTCTCCAAGAATAATCTTTCACATGCCTTATGCAAAATTTGGCCAATCAATACTTCAAATTAGAATATTACCTGATCTACAGGTATATTCAGACACATGGTCTTATCTTGAGCCCTAGATATCTCAGTCCGCCACAGACACCTGTTGAAGTTTTTTTTATTTTTGTTTATTTAAAACATTAATATATGAAATCGGGATAGCATTTTTAAAATTGTATAAATGCTTCCGTTACGGAGGAAAATTGAAATTAACAAATTTTTGAATAAACATCCTTTTAAAAAATTGTATGAAACATATTTTTCCAATTTAAAAAAAATAAAAATCTAAAAAAAATTGTACGAATGCTGTATGCAATTTATAGACCCACGTAACACAAATTTTTGCTGGTTTCTCTTCTTCACACACAGTACTGTACAAGCTGCAGCTCTCGTCTTCTCTCAAGCCACGTTAAGGAGTTATGCTCATTTAAAAATTTACTACAAGACTTAAACAGACCTTGAAACTGGTCATGGAGTTTTCAGAAAGGCGGACACTTGCCGCTTCAAAACCTATGTACGTTGTAAATATTTTATTTGGTTATGGTTTTTTTATCCCACGTAAGTTTAAAACAATTAATAAGAGGGAATATAATAAAAAATCTATCTGTCCCAGCCAGGAATCGAACCTGGATCTCCCGCTATCCGGGATGGTGCAATTACCAGTTATGCTACCAGGACGCGCTAGATATCTTATTCAATTCCCTCTACACTAGCGAGAGCCTAACCCACGAGAAAGACGAGAACTTCGTCTTAAACTCGAAGGAGCTGACATTGTCAAACTATTTTTCGACTCTCGTCATTTATTTAATTTAATTTTTCTTTATAAATATTTTATTTGATTGTGGTTTTTTATCCCACGTAGATTTTTTTATTCTATTCCCTCTCATTAATTGTTTAATATGTACGTTGCGTTTGCACGGATGATTTTGGCGATTACGCACAATAGATTTTTCTATAGGATAATGAACTTAAACTATCGATGGTGTTGATTCTTGAATTTTAATTATTTTTTGCAAAATGGGCTACGCTGGAAAATATAATTCGATATAATTTCTCCTAAACCGTTGAAAATTCTAACTATGAGGACAAAATATGAAGAGGTCGATAAGTTTACAAAGTAAAACCCCACCCAGGTCAAAAGTTGGAAACGTTTGTTATTAAAGAAATTTTAAGCCACAAAATAACTCCCTTAGTTTTAATTGATCTTTCTCATGTGAAATTGTACCTAGTGTTGAAACAAATTGAACCAAAGTCTCAAATTTAATCTAAATCGTTTCCACATTATCCGAGAAAATTCGGACTTTTTTTTTCTTTAATAAATTCTACATCTCCTGATACACCAAACTTTGGATGTGGAATATAAACAATTATCTTTAAAAATTCATGTAGGTCACAATTGTTTATTTTATATGAAAATAACTAAAGTAATGAATAATACGTTATTTTAAATAGTTCATACTTTTAAGTAGTGTGTCTCGTATTATTAGAGTCACTTCATTAATAAGATAATAGTTTTAAATCTGAAAAGAAACTAAATTAAATATCCCATTAATATACTAGAATAACCTCACCAAGAAGGAGAACTACAGAACTTGGGCGCCATCTCAGTCGAGGTACTACGACTTTACGCCACGGATTCGAGTCCATGGGAAAGCTTTTATCGAAAGATAGAAACCTATGCTCAGAATTTGATGAGGAATGAGAGAGCAGTAGTACAAGATAGTATAGTAAGATAGTAAGAATAATAGGCGATTGCACACACTTCTGAAACTAATGTTTATAAACATTTCCTTTTACTGTATATCATAATTATCTGCGGAAAACTTATTAATAAAGTGACTTTTTTAGATGTCATAATAAATCAAATTACATAAAATATGCGATAATTAAAATTATTAAATACGCTAATTGCGACATATGTAATATTAGCGGGGAAAAAAAAAAGAAAAAGAAAAAAAAGTTTTGTTACTTGATTCTTTTAAGTGGTCTGACTAATTAAAAGTTTACTTTTAAATTTTACTAATTCTATGAATATAAATAGGGCAATTTACAAAAACATTTCACGAGCTCACACATTATACATTTAAATCTAGTTTGCTCATTTATAAATTCAATTAAGAGAGTTATTTGTCAATGTAACTCTAGGGGGGTGAGGTCCCCTTCCTCCCTCCCTCAGAAAGTTTCTCCTTTGTCAGGTCCGGTCAATGTGACGTCAATATTAATTGTTTTACTTGGGGAAGTTTACATAGCTCCTGCTCGGCGGGCTTTGTATCAAGCCCACTTTCAGGCGTCTCATCAGATAGGAGCTCTCAATTGGCTCTTACTTCAGTCTATGCGCCAAAGAAATAGAAAAATTCTTGCTATTCGGTATCCTAAATAAGTTAGTATAGTTGCTTTAGACATTGATTATTTGTATTTTTTTTTTTTAATGGCGTATCAAACATTGGTCATTAACGCCAGGGAGATATTTTATAGATGAAGGAAAATATTTTAAAGAAGAAGAATTTCTTAGCAATAGGTCATGGTGAGGTGTATTGTTAATGGGAATAGTTATTATGTGGATGTACATAGTAATTTCTTTGTGCTAGGAAACTATTAAATTTATAAGAAAAAAAATGGAGAGGGAATGGAAAATAAGCTTAATACTGAATATACATCTATGGTATAAAATATTTAATAGCCTTCCCTCTTTCATAAAGTTCATTACAGGGTCGATGACTTTATCGTCATCCAATTGATTTCGTCTATTATTTGATTTTATTGATACGTATAGTTGCTTTGGACATTATTTATTATCTAATAAAAGCACAAGGTGTGATGAAATGCTAATGTTTAAAATACGTTACGCAAATTTTACGAATTCCTCAGCGTCATAGTTAATGAATATTTGTCCATGAGCTTTCCAAATTAGGTCAACTCCCACTCCTATTGTTTCGATTTTACTCAATAACGAACTCAGCTTTTAGTTTTGTATCACCACCATACGAAATTCGATAAAGAAAAACAGTTGCTGTTATTTTTTTTAAACACTTTTCGTCCCAGATTGTTTGAAATCTGAATTAAATTTTAGAGTTGATGAAAAGGGGACTAATTACAGTCTGAACAATATATATTTTTTATTCAAAGGGAGAGTTTTTTCGACCGTAGATATTATTATTAGATGATTTAAGTTCGGGTTCGGTCAAGATAGATCCAAAAAAAAAAAAATACAAATTTTAAAACAAATATTCAGGTCTATCATGAAGACGAGAGAGGACGTCCTTTCTCTAAGTTCACATTTCCATGACTACTTAGGGACAGGACGTCCTCTCTCGTCTTCATGATGGCCCTGAAAATGGCTTGCAATGTAAGCCATAACGTCGGCAGATAATCCTTTAAAAAATACATTTTTATAAATTTGTATTTTTTTGGATCTACCTTGACCGAACCCCAGCTAAAATCATCTAATTATATTTTTTATTCTTCACATCAATTACATGAGACGGGATTTCGAGCCATATTGCCCTTCAGCCTTAATAAATGTATTTATCATATCCATTAACATTAAGTGTATCACATTAGAATCACAACATTTTATTTACAGGCCCCAGGAGGTCGCGGGGCCATCTTCGTTTGAGCCGACTGGGAGGGTTGTAGGGTTTGGAGTTGGAAGACAAGGTCTGTGCCAGTGGATTAGGATGGAATGGCAGTTTACTGTGGAAAAGGCTGAAGCGGGAAGCAATGAAATCACAACATTAAACATTTTCCATCTTCATTTTGGTTAAATTTTCTTCGGTTGAAGTCATCCTCTTTGGCCTCAGAAATTGTGTTTTTTTACATAATTATTTATGTTATTGTTTGAAATAAAATGTTTTCAATGTTCTGAACCTAGATATGATTCACTTGTTAGTTTGATGTTAAACGAATTAAGATTGAAGTCCCGAAGATGGCTCGGAATGAGCTTAAACGTCTCATGTGCATATCTCAATGTTATTGGCGTTGGCAAAGATTATTTATATAGATACTGCGTCAATCGTCAGCCATCGCTAGAATTTAACATGCATTGCCCTCCAATATTACATGAGTCTTATATCATTTATTTAACTTTTATTTTCATGTAATATGTTTCTAGGAATATATAGGTTTTTAATAATGTCATGTTTTTTTAATATTTATACTAATCTTAATTATTAATATATATAATAATCTTCTATGGGTTGATTTGTACGATGCGTTTTACCTACTTATCATTGTTAATTAGCCTCACTCGTTTGTAAGATGTAAATTTTAGTAGGAGATATAAAAAAATTTAAAAACATGTGAATATACATATTTCTGATTTAACAATAATCTAAATTACAAAAATGACAACTATAAAATATCCACAATATTACAATAACTTTATAATACGTCAGTTTTTATTTTTTTTACTAAAACTATTTTTTTTAAATACTGTCCATTATACAAATTATTTTTATACTTCATTTAAAATGGGTCAATTCTTAAACAAAAATTTATTAAATTTATAAAATTAATATTCAATTTTAACATTAACAATGAAAAATATGATCCCTGAGTAGACTAGCACAGCAAAGAGTAAAGTTCTTTTCGTCTTAGTCATTACGCTTCTGAGTTCTATTCTAGATGCCTTGTCTCTGTTAAAGGTTCTGTGACAGCTACCTATAGATCAATAGACAAGGAACGAGGTAATCTATGATTCCTGTGTGGGAACTGCCTACTAGAGAAGAAATTATTTTATGCGTAGCATCTTGTCGAGTACTGGAAGACCGTATATTTGTGGCCAGAGAATTTCTGACGATTGTTATAAAGAAGGTTAACCATTGCCTTGTCTCTTTCTTTCCTCTTTTTATTAAATGCGATATGTTTATTTCATTCAAAATTATGCTTAAGAGAATTGAAGCTAAACGAGCGAGATTCTACTTCCAAAAGTTCAGCCCATAAAATCTGATTACATTTTGTGCCAAGTTTTCATAAAGCTGAATTAGAACATAATCTGCTTTAATAAGTCAATTTGTTTTTAATGAAAAATAAAGTGTTATAATCTATATTATAAATAAAGTATNGGGGGCAATAAAAGGACAAAGGAAAAAAAGGAAGGGCATTATTGGGAATAAGTAACATTTGGAACTTGGAAAAATATTTGACAGGTTTTTTTTTAAGGATAATAATAATAATATCTACGGTCAAAAACTCTCCATTTGAATATTATTAATAATCTTTATTTAACTTCCTTTTCTCAATTTATTAGTTATTTTTCTCTTTGTTTTTGGAGATTTGATACCAGTGGATTCACTCATTCTGCTACAATAACTATGAATCATTTTTATTGGTGGAGGAAATTGAGGAACTTATAATATCGTTTTAAAAATATAAATATGTAAGTAATGTGCAACAATTTTCAAAATGGAATTATATCTTAAAAGAAAAAAAATAAATAAAGAATTTATAGAGACTTAGCTGTTACGTCCTCTGTTTAAGGCTGGTGATGACTCCGACCGACGCTTGGATGAAACTCAAAGACACCCATGGGATAAGTCGATAAGTCAACACCTCTGCATATCTCTTCTCCGTTTCGCCAATTTTAATAAACGAGTTTTAGAAAGATTTATAAACCGACTTTTAAAGTGTTAGTGTTAGTGCAGTCTATGTTAGTAAAGTATTAGTGTTCTGTGCGTGAGAAATTATTCAGGGTTTCGGTCAGGATGAGAAAAATAAAATACTCCAAATTATTGGGTAATTGTTTTATTTTATGATTGCTAACTGTTGGTTAAATTAACAACACGTCCAAAATTGCAAATTTGGGCAGAATTGTGTAGCTCCATACCGGAGATGACGGTATTGTAAGAGTCGCGACGGTAAAGTCTGCCAGCGGACTACTCAGGAGAACCATTCACAATCATTCAAATGGAGAGTTTTTTGACCGTAGATATTATTATTAGATGATTTGAGTTGGGGTTCGGTCAAGGTAGGTCCAAAAAAAAATACTTTTTTAATAAAGTACTTTTTTTGGATCTACCTTGACCGAACCCCAACTAGAATCATCTAGTAATTAACAATCATTGTTCCAATGTTGAACTTGCTATAAAATCGTACATTATTTTAGGTCGCCGGTATGTTGGTTAAATTTACAACACGTTCAAAATTGTAATTATAATTTAGTATAATTAACTATTATTCTTTATTTTCAATTTCATTATGTACGTGAGACAAAAGTATAATTTGATAAAATGAATTGTGAAGAATTGAACTATTTGTTTTTGTTTACATTGTGTCATTAAGGGTTCAGTACCGAAATGAGAATAATGTTCGAGAGTGAGAGAGACTATAAGCAGTGGGAGTTGGAGAGATAGGATTATTCGTGACGAGGATTGTTGGAAGTTTACAGGATAGTTGGAAGTTTACTGCCAAGTCAGTAATGCTTGAGGAGCAAGCCTGTCGTATCTTGCCTGGACGGCCACTCCACGTTTCTCGAATTTTTAAAGATTGATGTGTACCTTCCGCTCTCAATCTTTTTTCTAGAATTTCCTCTCAACTGAAGTAAGTTCTCAAGATTTTCGCCTTTCAAGACGACTACAGCCATTCAGGACGAAGGGAGGGAATGGAGCCAACTTTTCCTGTTTCAACTCATCGTCACCTTACCTGCCTAGAAGAAGACGACATCGTACATCACTGTCATCGTTAATATTAGAGGTCTCTCTCTCTCTCTCTCTCTCTCTCTCTCTCTCTCTCTCTCTCTCTCCTTCTCTCTCTCCTTCTCTCTCTCTCTCTCCCTCCCTCTCTCTCTCCTTCTCACCCTTTCATTTCCCGGGTTAATATATCACGTTTGCTAACAAGCAATATATTTTGTTGCTAGCCTCAAGTATGAAATATGAACCTTAGCTGATTAATTGCTCAGCATAGAATCAATATTTTCTTATTAGTCTCTTACATGAGGTTCTTCCCCACTCCTCTAATTTTGCTAAATAACTCACAGAATGTTTTTTTTTTTTTTTCAAAATTATTTAAAATGGGACAACAAATAGTGCGACCTGTATAGCATTCATAAAAATAGTTTTATACCCACATACTCCCAGACATTATTGAAGAAAAAAAAAGGAAAAGGTTTATAAGTGGCACAAATAAACATTACTTTAGGAAAGATTGAAAATTACTTTTTTTTTATGATTACAATACTTAACTGAGCTTAATATTAGTTGTCTGCCAAGAATCACTGATAAAAATGGTCAAGTTTTACATAAATATGCCAAAAAATTTTAATTGGAAAATATTTCATTTATTGATGACGTCGTTTCGGGTTAAAATGTAAGCCGTCATGAGGGCTGCAATCCAGCATCAGAAGAAAAAGAAAAATAAGCCTATCAAATATAAGAATAAAATAATAAATATGAGAATAAAGTAAGTTTCTAGTTAGCCTAAATGCTATTTTTTATATAGAACATATAAGAAAAGGAAGAGAAATTATGAAATTTAATGTGGGAACTAAATATATAACATTCAAACTCTAATATGTATATATATTATAAGGTAACTCTAATTGGGTATAAGTACCAATATTGATATACTAAGAAATCTCCATAAGATGTCAATCTGAGACGATGGACGAACTTATTGAAAAACCAAAGGTGGAAGTAGTGAGGTTGTAAGCCATAATCTGTCGGCAGATCAAAGAAATGGCATTAAGACAGGTACTGCATCCAGAGGAAACTGTTAAAAGCCGATTTATGTGTTGTTAAAAAGAGTTAAACGACGAATAATACATTTTATTGTGGTGCGGAAACTTCTTATGCATGTATATAATATTACAAATGTGATAGCTTATTACTGGCTCTTTCCCAGATCCTCATTGCACCCAGCATCCGAAGGTAAAGAGGATCGCTATTGGTAGGTGTACATAGAAGATACATCTCACCAATATCTAGAGTCTGCTATAATCCCATTAGGATCTTCTCCTTCCTTCCTTAATACTGAATGAGACAGTAGTAAAAAATAAAATAGAATAAAATAAATAAAAAGTTAGGGTTAAGGTCCTAGGGCATACAATATCAATCACATGAGGAGAGAATGTGACCAATGACATCACTCTCAAATTATTTACAGATTATGTCCCCAGGAGGTCACGGGGCCATCTTCGTTTTAGTCGTCGGGGTGGATCATAGGGGTTGGAGTCCGATGACAGGGACTGGGCATATGGATTAGGGTGAAATTGGAGTTTACAGTGGAGGAGCGTGAAGCGAGTGGAGAAGAAGTCTTGGACGAATGGGATATTATAATCTTGATGTAGGGTAGAGTTCGAGACGTAGTATGGAGCATTTGCAATAACTCTTAGGATTTTGGATTGGAAGGATTGAATACGTTGGATGTTGGAAGGCTTAGCGGCACCCCAGAGTTCTGCACCGTATGTCCA
>KZ810015.1:46000-58736 GCA_000696205.2 Oncopeltus fasciatus
ACTCTTTTTATCTTGTTGTTTAATAAAAAGTATTAATATAATAATTATATAAAAATAAGAGATTAGACTTTTAAGCAAGGTATTTCATCAATTGTTTTAAGTATGCTGGCCATTGCACCACCGAGGCTACCTAGATAATTCATTCTAGGAAAGCACGAGACCCGGGGACGAGTCCCGGCTGAGGTGGTAAGATTTTTTTATTCTGATCCCTTGCAATTCTTGTATAAAATTTGCGTGGGCTTAAATACCACAACGAAAGTCATTATTTAAAAAAGAAATATAAGAAGAAAAAAATGGAGAGTCTAACGAATAGCTGACAATGTTAGCTCCTTCGAGCATAAGACGATATATTCGTCTTACTCGGGGGGTTTAGACTCGTAGGAGTGTGCGGGGATTAGAATAAATTATTTAGCTAGCCTCGGTGGTGCAATGGCCAGAATACTTGCCCGGTAAGCAGGAGATCCGGGTATGAGTCCCGGCTGAGGAAGTAAGATTTTTCTATTCTATTCCCTTGCATTTCTTATATAAAATATTATTGTTCAGTTCATGATTGTCAAGAATAGGGACATGGCTTTAATTACACTGGGGAACAATTTGAAACCCAATTTCGGTTAAATTAAATTTTGTAGCTGTTTTCTATAGAAATAGGCATGCTGTTTCAAATCTGTTTTTAGTTTTATTCTATCACCTTACGTTCGGTTTCTATGTGGGTGGAGCGCATGCTGGTCTAGCCTACCTGTTTAGTTACGTCTGTTATACTGTGGTGAAACGTTGTGTGTCGGTAAGCAGTATTTAGTATTTCGTTACGGAAGTGTACAGAACACTAAAACGTTTCCTTATGGCTACCTCTGCTCCTACACGTCGAAAGTGCGAAAACAGCTCCGATTCGTTTTGTTATATGTGTGGCAGTATTACCATTTCCAGTCAAAGGACAAACATCAGTACATTTGTCAGAAAAGCATATTTTGCCTACTTTAAAGTGAAACTTGGTGATCAAGATAAAGCATGGGTACCTCATAAACAGTGTATTGAGGGTTTACGGATGTGGACCAAGGGAACACATGCTAAGCTTCCATTTGGTATACCTATGATTTGGCGCGAGCCCAAAGATCATTCAAGTGATTGTTACTTTTGTATAGTGAAAATATCGGGATATTACAAGAAAAACAAATGTAAAATAGAGTATTCTAGTTTACCGTCAGCTATACGCCCAGTACCGCATTCAGCCGAAGTCCCCGTGGATATGGTGCAGATGAAAACGACTCCAACGATGAAGATTTCGACATTGAAGATGACTCCGTACATAAGGAATTCGAACAACAAGAGCTAAGTGATTTGGTACGCGATTTGGGACCATCTAAAAAAGCTTCAGAGCTCTTAGCATCACGACTCAATGAGAAAAACTTGCTTGAAAAGGGAGCCGAAGTATCCTATTTTCGAACACGAGAAAATACTTTCTATTCTATTTCTGCAATACTTTAAACGTGATGGTGGATTTGTATTTTGCCATAATGTAAGTGGTTTAATGGAAGAATTGGGAATTTCAAACTATAACGCAACTGACTGGCGACTGTTTATAGATAGTTCAAAGCGCAGCTTGAAGTGTGTTTCCTCCACAATGGAAATTTATTTGGTTCAGTTCCAATTGGCCATTCCGTTTTTTTGCGTGAAGAATATGACAACATAAAGAAAGTAATTGGGGGCGCCAGGCTAGCTCAGGGGATCCGTACGGGTCTCGCAATCCTGACGCCGCGGGTTCAAATCCCGCCCAGGTCAATCTTTTATTTATAATATTGAAGCTTGTCCTGAGCCATGGGTGTTTAAAATGGGGTGGCAACCTGTAGATAGCCCCTTCCTCCATGACCCTAAGTGGTTGAATGGAAGGCTAACACTTAAATAAAAAAAAGAAAGTAATTGATCTGTTGCAATACCACATGCACCAATGGATCATTTGTGTTGACCTAAAAATTGTCTACTTCCTACTTGGTCAACAACGTGGATACACAAAGTATCCCTGCTTTTGTGTAAGTGGGACAGCGAAGCTCGTGTGCAACATTGGGTGCAGTCGAATTGGCTGCCAAGACCGGACCTGAAACCAGGTGATCAAAACGTTCATCAGCCACTTGTCGACTAAAAGAAAATTGTATTTCCACCTCTGCATAAAAATTGGGTCTCATAAAGCAATTCGTTAAAGCTTTGACAACTAAAGGAGACTGTTTCAATTATCTAGTGTCGAAATTTCCTAGCCTGTCATTTAAAAAGATAAAGGCCGGTGTATTTGATTTCGTGGCAGCAATGTCAGAAATTGAAAAGAATGCTTAGTTGGCATTGAAAAACATTGTTAAAGACTTTCTTGGAAACACACTAGCATTGAATTACTCCGAAATGGTTCAGCAACCCTTAGGAAGCTTCCAGAAGCAAGGTTACAACATGAGCATTAAATTTAATTTTTTACACAGCCACCTTGCTAATTTCCCGGACAATCTTGGTGCAGTGAGTGATGAGCAAGGAGAGCGTTTGCTTTTTAAAACTCCTTTTTAAGGAGAAAATTCCTTTATCTGAGTTAAGAGTGGTAGAACTCATCTCAGATCTAGTTGAAACCTGAAGCATTCTCTCAGCTCTTCAGTCATTCCTTCCACTCCAGAAGGTAGTTCATGAAACACTTAGATAGCCTCAGTCTTGTATCTTACACACCCAATCATATCAGAATGCCAAGGAATGATTTCTCCTCCTATAAATCTCATTTGTAGGAACACCATAAATCCATTATTCTATCGTCTCCTTTCCATCCCCTTATGGAACACTAAGGCTGTCAACATACACATGACATTGTAAATACTGTTAACACTATTGTTACAAGAAGCGAGGGTTTGTGTGGCACACTCATCGCACAAACTAGTCTGACGGAGAACAAGCAGTAATATATACGAGATTATACAATCTACAAGTCTGATCAACTCCGTAGAAGATCCCCAGGATAAAATAGCTGTCCTTGTCCTCAGCCCTTTACCCTGTCGTATCCTCTCCAGTTCTATTTGGCACCCTATGATTTAACCTTTAATGAAACTAACAATACCTAACAGTTTATATCATAAATACCCAACAATACATAACCATTAACATACAAAATACCTAAATATACCTTACAATTATACCTAATAATACTCAACTATACATAACAATACCTAACAAATATACCTAAATTACCATACAATTATACCGAACAATATTCAGTACTTTACTTAACAATTATACCTTACGATACCTTACTATACCGAAAACATTTATACCTAACCTATAAATCTAACTATATCTAACAGTTATACCTATACCTAACAATACCAAACAATACCTGACGATATAAGCACCTGTACACAACAATTTATGCCTAAAAAAATGTAGCTAATTATACCTAACTAACGATGTATATAGTAATATATTTTAGTAACAATCATTTTGGATGCTTAGAAGGTAAGACCGGAGAAAATAGTATTAATAGCATCAGAGGATCTTGAAACGTTAATATGTAATGAAACCTTGATTGCTAAATTGTTAGTGATTACTATACTTTATACTTTTTATAGATTACGCTATATTATGCTAGAGAAATTAGTCAGGGTTTCGGCCAGAATCAGGAAAATAAAATACTCCAAAATTGATGGGTAATTATTTTATTAATGCCGACGTTTCGACTTAAATTGTCAGTGATCATCAGGGCAGAAATACAATACACACTATTACATTTATAGACGTGTAGATTGGAATGAACAAACAGAGATGTGTTATGTTACATAACAGAAAAAGATTTATGGATTAAACTAAAGATTTTAACTATGCAAATATGAAATCAATTTTAGATGTACCTATAGTAATGTCTGTAGAGATATCCGAGGGAGGTTCATGGTCACATCTCAAAGTCAAGAGCTAAACTGAGAGACAACCAGTGAAAAGGGGTGGGGTCGGCACATTTCAAAGGTAGGTCACAATGGTGGGTTTAATGCTTTCAAAGGAAAGTTCAAAGACAGACGCCAGGGATTATTTAGCCGAATTTTTTCTTTGAATTATACGGAAAATACTACAATAAGCTGAAGAAATGTTATCTTTGTCCTGCCTATCATTAATAGGCATAACCTTTCCTCAGCTTATTGCAATATTTTTCGTATAATTCAAAGGAAAAATTCAGGTGAATAATTCCCGGCGTTTGCCTTTCCAACTTTCCTTTGAAAGCGTTAACGCGTCCATTGTTACCTACCTTTGAAGTTTGCCGACAAAACCCCTCCCACTTCCTTTTCACTTGTTGTCTCTCAGTTTAGCTCTTCATTTTGAGAGGTAACCATAAACCTCACTCGGAGATCTCTCCAGACATCACTATAGTTACATATAAAATTGATATATTTTTTTATATTTGTATAGTTAAAATTTTTAGTTTAATCTGTAAATCTTTTTCTGTCATGTATCATACTCCATATCTGTCTGTTCATTCCAATCTACAATTACCCAATAATTTTGGAGTATTTTAATTTTCTGATTCTGGCCGAAACCCTAACTAATTTCCCCAGCATAATACTCGACGGCCAACCAACCTCCAACCAAGTAAATATATTATATGTCTAGTATGTTTCTAATAAGCTGTCCGAGTTTTGATCACTGAAAAGAAAAACTCATATTTTAGCAGGTCCCCTCTATTATCTTTTAGAAAAGATTTTTAAACATTCCGCAAAAAGCTACTCAGAGCTAGGTAATTTTAATGTTTTATATTAGATTTAGAAATGTATACTTAAATAAATACCTTTGATTTGGTTCCAATGGAACCTGGTCGGATGGAGCCGGTCTCATAAAATCTGGTTAATATCTTGGAGACGCAGCCATGTGAGACAAGGAGCTGTCTGGAGATATCGCAAGGGCGAACGCCCATGAGAGCAAGCTCTACGATCCGCCGGCGTACGCAGTCAGGGAGTGGTCGCCCGTTCACGAACACCCCGCCAAGCTGGTTCACCCCTGCTTGCCCTTAGTAAAAATAAATAAATAAATAAAAAATTCGTTATAGAGAAGTCACTGGGCATCTAAGCAAATTTCCTAAACATGAAATTCTAGTTAATAATAATTTTTTTTTATAAACTTTTATNGCATATATATGTATATATATATACATATACCATGTCCAATGGTGGAGCACTTCCCCCACCCTTTCTTGTCGGCCAGTATTGTGAAATGTGCAAAGTGCAACGAGCTTTACACTCATGTCCGGTTTGTAAGTTTAATTTCATCATTTACTCTTGATTTTAAAAAACTGCTTAGATTACACAGGTTCTGCGTGATTGAATTTTATTTTAATTCAAAAATTTTCTTTCATTTTTATTTATTTATTTATTTGTTTTTTTATGGTAGCCTCTATAAAATATTTACATATGACTTTGACTTTTATTTATTATATTCTGTTAAAATTAAAACATTTTGTAATTTGATAACAACGAAAAGTAAAAATGGCATTCAATGAGATTCACATGAGGAGAGAAGGTGACCAATGACACCACTCTCAAATTATTTACAGACTATGTCCCTAGGAGCTTACGGTGCCATCTTCGTTTGAATCGACAGGGAGGGTTAAAGGGGTTGGAGTTGGAAGACAAGGTCTGTCCTAGTGGATTAGGATGGTATGGCAGGTATTGAGCAAAAGGGATATTAAAATCGTGGTGAAGGTAGGCATTGGATATGTAATAGGGATTTGCGATTATTCTGAGAATTTTGGATTGAAAGGATTGAATTCTTTGGATGTTGGAAGGCTTAGCGGCACCCCAAATTTGTACCCTGTATGTCGTTATAAGGTTTTGTAAAGCGTCAGTTTGTTTTCTATCGTAAGATTGGAGTTCTTATCATGAGTCTGTATAGAAGTCCATATCGCCAAATGAACTCTTGTCTTTTAATTATGTTCGCCCCATGTCAGTCGTGAGTCAAGTTGGAACCCTAGGTAACGAACAGAATTTGAATGTGGTAAAGGATTATTGTTAAATATCACAATTTCAAGAAAGTATTATTGCCGCAAATAAAATATGCGTTCGAGCATGAACGCATTTTGCTTAATTGATTTTTTTCTCAATGTGCTACACCATTGTTTGATTTTTTCGAGATGATCTTGTAGGTTTTTAGAAGCAGTTTTAGGATCAGGGTAGGAAGATAGGATAGCTTTGTCGTCTGAAAATAGAGCTAAGAGGGTACTTGGATGGGTAGGGATGTCAGCAGTGAATAGGATGAAAAGAATAGGCCCAAGCACACTACCTTGAGGAACTCCCGCTTCTACTCGGGAGAAATCAAAATAACCTAACCCTTGCCGAACCCTAAAGAAACGGTTGGATAAGTAAGACTTAAGGATAAGGTAAGTGTTATAGGAAGTATGGATTTCAGTTTAAACAGGAGACCACTGTGCCAGACTCTATCAAATCCAAAAAAGCTCCCGAGCTGTAATCTTTGCGCTCAAGAGAAGAGGAAATGTAGTCTACGACGCGAAACACTTGCTGGACAGTAGAATGCTTACGTCGGAAGCCTAACTGATAGTTTGGGAGGATATACAAGGGTTCAATGGAAGGCATCATTCGTTTTAACAGTATCTTTTCGAAAACATCTGAAAGTGTAGGAAGGAGACTTATAGGATGGTAGAATGAGGGGATATGTGATGATTTTTTAGGTTTGGGAAACAGTATTATATCAGAATATTTCCAAAGAAGAGGAAGTATGGGTAGTTCGGAATATGCATTTATAAATGTAGGTTAAAAATACAATTGCCTTCTTGGGAAGGTTACGAAGAATTTGGCCGGTGATTTAATCATCTCCGGGTGATTTGCGCTTAGGCAGATGAGAAATCTCTCATAATCTAAGAATATAATCATATTATTGACCTCGGAAGGTGTTACTGCCTTGAGTGGCAAGGACATAGGTAATGACGGGTCGAAAGACTCCTGAGTCTCCATGGCAGAGGAAGATTGGACAGGTCTAAGGGGTCCAAATGAGGAGTAAATGTTTGCTTGAGGTGCTGGGCAAACATTTCGGCCTTGTCTTTGTCAGAAGAGGCCCAGGAACCATCTCCTCGACGCAAGGGGGTAGAAGCTTCGTACCTCTTAAAGATTCTGCGAGTAGCTATACAGAGGGATTTCTCTTGTTGAAAGGGTAGACAGGCCTTAAAGACCTCATTTCGTAAAACACCCAATTTTTGCTTTACGAGCCTGGAAAGACGATTAAAGTCTTTGCGATCTGTGGGGTGTCTATATTTACGGAACAACTCCCTGGAGCGGCGTTTCGCTATGATGAGCTTTTTAAGTGAATCTGGGAGTAACCCAAATTAAACATCAATTCTGATAAAGTAGAAATTAATTTCAAATGAAGTAGTATATAATCTCTATCGTGAGTTAAATATATTATTTTGAGTTATAACACCTCAAAAGATCAATAACTACTGCAAGAAGTGAGGGAAGCTCTCAGCCTCGTAGTTTGATTGCTATATATTTTCATTAAAAAGCGTCTTTCGCAAAAATTTTATAAAACATAAACGTAAGAAAATTATACTTTAAATCTATTAAGTTCTATAAAATTTCTTAACTAAAATAACCACGAAAATATTTCGACTATAAATTTTGGTCTTTATCAAAACCACTTCTTTTCTCGTCCGATTTTAATAAAAAATAAGTTCTTTCAAGAATTTACAATAAAAAGCCTAAATACCTAATAGGATATTGACAATTTTAATGTGTTTTTCATTTACCCCCCCCCCTCCCCTTCTCTCCTAGACCCATTTCAGCCATTAACACACTCGTCCAACACTTCGCAAAAAAAAGCCTAAATACCTAATAGGATATTGACAATTTTAATGTGTTTTTCATTTACCCCCCCCCCCCCCTCCCCTTCTCTCCTAGACCCATTTCAGCCATTAACACACTCGTCCAACACTTCGCAAAAAAAAGCCTAAATACCTAATAGGATATTGACAATTTTAATGTGTTTTTCATTTACCCCCCCCCCCTCCCCTTCTCTCCTAGACCCATTTCAGCCATTAACACACTCGTCCAACACTTCGCAAAAAAAAGCTTAAATACCTAATAGGATATTGACAATTTTAATGTGTTTTTCATTTACCCCCCCCTCCCCCTCCCCTTCTCTCCTAGACCCATTTCAGCCAATAACACACTCGTCCAACACTTCGCAAAAAAAAGCTTAAATACCTAATTTATTCCCTTTATTTTAAAAATCTCGAATGCTAGAGCGCGTGTTTTGAGTTTACTTAATATGCATAAACTTGAAGTAGGAAATTTATTCATAAGCACAACTTATGTTTTTGTGACGCGGAGACAATAAATCTTATATATTTTTAAAAAATCATACAGAAAACTTTAACGGAAAAACTTTATAATAGAAATTTACAATTAGAAGTACCTTACTTAATTATGATCAGACTGATAAAGAAAAAAAAGGTATCATACATGAAAGACTGTAAGCTATAAGGAAAATTTTTTCAAAATAAATGTTGTTGTAGAACACTGGGTATTTCAAACAAAAATAAAAATATAGTCATTAATAACATATGAGTACCGAAAAAGGACTTACCAGTGTGCGGCATCCTCCCATGTGTGATCGGTCTGAAAACAAAAGAATATTAATAGTAACTAAGATGATCCCATGAGTAAAAATTTCTTTTTTGATTTATGAATCTGGATTCAAGTAAGCTATATTAATAAAAGAGTAAATAATTAAGGCATTTTAATAGTGCCTGATTTTAGTGAATAGTTCTAAAAAATATATTAAGTTTGTTCTCCACCAAAACTATTGTAATTGGTGTGAAAAAGTGAGAAATTTAAGCCCTACCAAATCTTAACGCAATCATCAACGGCCATCATAAATATTACAAACTAGAAATATATAATAACTATTTCGGTTGATTAAAAATATGTACCTGAAAACGTAAACTTATAGGGAATATAATATCTGCAGTAATTTAAATTTTAACAGAACATTGATATTAATAACTAATGAATTAACTAACACTAATTGTAACATTACACTAACTTGAATAAACATTAAAAAAACGTAAAAAATTTTTACTATCAGCAAAATTATACTGTTAGATATGCGTGTTAAACAGAAGAAAAAAATATATTGAAATTTTTTTTTTGTGAACTGGGGCGAATTTACAATATTGAAAAATAATTAAATTAAAAAATTGACAACTACAATCTTCCCAAAATTTTCTTCGTTGTTTATTTCAGCTGAGCGTTTTCAAGACCTCATCTTCAAAACTCAAAATACGAATGGGAGATTCCTAGGGAAGAATATTGAATCTTGAAACCGCTTAGCTTCAATAAACAACGATAAAAAATTTGAGCATATTGAATTGTCAATTTTGAGAAAACCCTTTTCAAAATTAATTAAGCTCTAGTTTGAAAAATCGGTTGATTATGATTGGGGGGTTCAGGTGAAATTCAAAATTTTCTTAGAAATATATTAACGGATAAAGAGTAATAATTATTTCTTAACTATGTTAATCTTCGTAATATAACCCGTCAAATCCTAACACACTCCTAGCAACCTTTGCAGAGGACCAAGCAATCCTTTCTACCGATGTGGACTCACCTACTGCCAGGCAAAATGTCCAACGGCATCTGATGGACATACAGCGTTGGTGCCAGCGCTGGCGCATTAAAGTCAACGAAGGCAAAAGCTGTCATGTCATGTTCACACTAAGGAAGAAACAACCTGGCAGAATTTACTTTAATGATATCCCTATCCCAACTTACGATTGCGTCAGGTACCTAGGCTTTCATCTTGACTCCCGTCTAACATGGAACACACATAGAAAAATCAAAAGACAGGAACTAAATAGGAGACTTGAACAATTTTACAAGCTACTAAGCCGCTAGTCAACCTTAACTGTGACCAACAAACTTACCATTTATAAGATGTTACTGAGACCTATCTGGACGTATGGAGTCGAACTGTGGGGAACTGCTAAACCATACAACATCCAAAGAATACAGTCCTTTCAATCCAAAATCCTAAAATCATAGTTAATGCACCCCATTACGTCGCAAACTCCTTACTCCACAATGACCTCAAAATCCCTTTAGTTAGGGACATCATTACAACCCGTTTTAATAAATTCCATTCTGACCTTTCCATGCATCCCAATCCNTTATTGCCATTGACATAAATAGTTTATGATATAATCTAACAATCAAAAAAATCAAACCGAAACAAAAAGTAGGGTTTCACTGATTTTCAAATTTTATTTCATCATAGACTAGGTCAGTCCCCATAAGTTGTCACATCATATTTTTTGACGTCGGAATGAAATAAAGCCCACACTATTTTTCAATACTACACTTCAGGTTTCTAAATAAACATTGAAATATCTTCAAAAATATTCAGAATTTTATCAATTTTTTCGTATAAAAATTAAGCTTCTTTTTGAACATATGCCGCGACCAAAATTTGAAGTACTTTTACAGATTTTCACCGATCCTGTGCAGGAAGCTGAAAATATTGTCTCACAAAAATGTCCACGAAAGTGATTCTGTACACACAGCGTCCAATGTTTAACAAATAAAAAGACTAAATTTTATACTTAAGCTAATTTTGTTGAGGTTGTTAATGGCTGAGAACGGTTAAAGACGGTGGGTTAAAAGAATGACCAAATTGTAAAATCGTCAATTTTTATATTTTGTTATTTTTAAGGAAAAGAAAAATATTTTATTTTATTGTTAACCGGCCAAAAGATTCAATTTCTTATTAATATTGTATGAGTGGGAGTGGCTTGTTAGATGAAGGCCAAAATATATTGTATTTACAACTATTAATTTAAATTTAATTTTTTTAACAACGATCAACGTTTTGCAATTGTTTAATTGGTTATTCATTGATTTTGTAATTTTTAATTTCAATTAGTTTTATATATTTTCATTTTCATTGTTTTACTAGTTCTCAAATAAAGGTTAGTCATTAAATTACTTTCATTTCAGCACTAACCATTTTTAGTGACCTATTAAGAATTATTAAATGTAATATATTCTTTTACAATTCTAGAAGATATCCAAATAACAAAGNGTCATGAAAATGGAATCTTAGTGACACGATGTTTTCTCGCCTCCATGATAGCCCTGAAGATGGCTTATAATGTAAGAAAAACGTTGGCAGATAATTTAAATTTAATTTTTTTAACAACGATCAACGTTTTGCAATTGTTTAATTGGTTATTCATTGATTTTGTAATTTTTAATTTCAATTAGTTTTATATATTTTCATTTTCATTGTTTTACTAGTTCTCAAATAAAGGTTAGTCATTAAATTACTTTCATTTCAGCACTAACCATTTTTAGTGACCTATTAAGAATTATTAAATGTAATATATTCTTTTACAATTCTAGAAGATATCCAAATAACAAAGTATTGCTAATTGATTCAAGCTTTAGAGATAATATGTACTAATTAAAATTCGTATATTTTCATTTTGAGCTAGTATTGTTTTGTGCTAATATTATTTAAATGTTTAATTTTCACGTATTTCTGTTTCTATTTTGTCTTTAATGTTATTATTTATTTAGGTTTCAAGTAAACCTAAAACTCCTCCTGATTTTTAAGTCTGTGAACGATTTAATTTTTCAAGTCTTTTTTAGCTCAATAATTCATCGGATCAACTAAACAATTCTGCTTTCCAAATCATTATTGGATCAAAAATTCCATTCTTTAATTGCTCCATATTAAGCGCGTTATTCTCTGATTCATTGCATCGTTAAGAATTTAATTTCAAATGTTTATTTATTCATTTTTCTGTAACTGGTTATTAATTTCTTTCTTTCTTTGGTTATTCCTTATTTTCACGAACAATTCCACATTATTAACATTAACAACTTCTTACACTAGCAACATAGACACACACATATATATCTATTAAATATTATAACAATCATGGTTTATTATAAACTTAGAAACTAATTTGTCTGCACAGATATACTGTTTTTATATTTTTAATTAACAAGACAAAATGATAATTTTCAGTTCTTACCAGTACCATTCACTAACTAATAATTTCTTTTAAACATTAAAATGATGATTATTATTATTATATTAATAAAATACAATTAATTATAAGTACATCAAACTGTATTTGCCACTTTATGTGAATATATAATAATATGATATGTAACTTAAGTTTAAGTATACGTAATCACTAACACTAAAAATTAGAAATAATATTTGGATTCTGTCTAACAGAAAACTTCTAAGTTTCAAGATAAACGCACAGCACAAAATATTTCAGTGTGTATTTAAACTGTTTCTAGAAAATTTAAAAGATAGCATAAAAATATTTTAAAAAATTTTAAAAAAAGTATAGTTAAAACGCAAAAAGAAAAAAAAAATTACAATCAGATTAAATTTCCGACGAAACTTCTCGCCCATCGTCGCGGTGATATAGTATGTGTAGGTGTACGCGTATGAGTTGCATGGGTTAGTATGTGTTCGTATATCTCTGTGTGTGTGTGGGGGGGGGATGTATTCAAACCTTTTATAGATTTACACTAATCCATAATGGCAATGTTTTATCAGTAATATTTACGGAAGGGATAATCATATTAGTTATTTTCAGTTGTTGTAATTACAGTTGGACAATCTCGGCCCGAAGTGAGCGGACGTTACATTTTCATGAAGGAGGGACTCCTTGATCTGCAATCGCTTGGACAAGAACAGTCCTATTAAC
>KZ810016.1:21099-38162 GCA_000696205.2 Oncopeltus fasciatus
TATATATATATTTACTTTATTTACAAGAGGGAATTCAATCCACCTCCTTATATGGACTTGGCTCAAGTCTTATAGATCTGAACGTTCCAGCCATGCACACATTCGGATACGCGATTGTGTAGTTTTCCATAAATATGGTGATCAGTCCTACTTTACATATATATGTAGTGGGGGGGGTTAGGTACCTCTACGACGAGAGTAGACTCATCATTTTTTAAATATAACCCTCGGTGTTGTTAGTAAAATAAAATAAAAAGTTATATAAGCTAAGGATAAAAGCATATATCGATTACGATTAAAATAAAAAAACTTTAAGTGCTCCACGTCATTTTTTATTATATATCTTGAGCGACATCTATTGAGTCACTAAGATATTGATAATATAATACTTTAAATAATCAATAAATCATATTTTGATATGCATTTGAAAATTAAAAATGCACTGCTTTGCACGTGCCGTATAAGTCTGATTTTCCTTATGTATTAAATTGAAATGGCGCAAGTTACAGTAAAATATCGTCTAACCTCTCTCCCGACGTTGCGACACCAGCTATAGCTCTTGGCCACATTGAATTAGCCTCTCCTGCATATCGCAGTCACGGAGACAATATGGAACACAATGCCAGCGGATGCGGACGATATTTGCGTATCCTGCCATCAAGATACGCGACTGGATAGGTGATGAAAGTCGTCTCAGTCGGATGCAACCGGAAGCTGTCGTACGAATGATATAGATATCCTTTGTCTTGTCTCCTATATAGCCTACTTCTCCCTACGACAGGAATATTAGTCGAACAGAAATGCGTTATTTGTTCGTCTCCGGGCGGTGTGAAGGGCCGCCTGGAAGTGGTTCGATACCATGCTCTAGTTAACTCATTCTTTCCTGGAGTGCAATTGCAATTTTCGACAAATTCTGGATCATAATCCAACTTCCTAAACATGAGTGGCAAGTAAAAAAACTCTCTCCTTCTTGAATATGCTATGAACAGTCATTTACCTTCTCGAGAATAAAAGTAAATTTATAAAAATTAGAAAGACACCATCATTTAATCAAATACAAAATCAAAAATGGTTTATTATAGTTTAGTTTATATAATTTATTCTAAAATAAATACTTAGGAAAATCATACATTTTTAAAATTCTCAATAAATTTGCAATTAGATTTTTTTGTTGGGCTTCGGTAAAGGTAGATCCAAAAAATAAGTGTGTATTTTTTAATTATCTGCCAACTTTTTGGCAATTTTCAGGGCTGTTGTCATAAAATACAATGTCATAAGAACCAAAAATAAAATATAAAAATAAAAACAAAAAAATTTGAATGATTTACAATATTGTTGTATAGAATGATTTATGAATGAATAATTTAGAATATTATTCTATATAACAAACAATATTTTAAATCATTAAATTTTTTTTTTGGTTTTTTTTATATCCTTATGACATTGTGTTTCAACAGCCCTGAAGATGGCTTACAATTTAAGCCAAAACGTTGGCAGATAATCTAAAAAATACACATTTTTTAAAATTTATTTTTTTTGGATCATCCTTGACCGAACCCCAACAAAAAATCTACTAATAACATATACGGTAAAAAAAACTCTCTATTTAATTTTATAAATTTGTCTGAAAAAAAAACAAACAAAAAAACTATTGAAATTAAAAACCAACCTAAGGTTGTTATAAAGAATATCTAATCATTGCAGTTCTTTTTTATTAACTCTTTAGTTCCTTGAGGAAAAAATTTAAATTTTCATTAAGAATAAATTGAGAAATTAACGATCTTTTTTTATTTATTATCAACTTACCGATATACAAAACATTAGTCCTTATTTTTATTATTATAATAAATACACACAAAATATACGTTAAATCATAAAATACGAAAATGTATAATAGGCGATGCATTTTTGGCTGCCGAATTGCCGGAAAAAATCAGATCAGACTTAAATATGATCATAGGCATGATCCAATAGCTAGACAGTCAATTTAAAATTAACTGCAATAGATTGAGTTGAAAAATATACGGCAATAGTAGTAGTAGTAGTAGATCATTGAAGGGCAATCAACTTATAGGTTATTACGCCCTATAAATACCCTTTAATATATTTACTATAAATTAGTTAATAAAAGACAGGAATCAGGATTATTTTGACCACTATAACAACCTAAATTAATGGAGTTTTTTTATTTTTTTTATTTAAATATTATTATTATATATTTAATAAATTATAATAAATAAATTATTATTAACTAAAATAATAAATAATATCTCATTCTTTAATTTAGATTTTCCAGGCTATACCTGCTTTTTTAAGAAAGTTTAACAGCCCATCCGCTGTAGAGGGGCTTATATATATAGAAATTATATACGGCAATATATTCTTTTACGTTTTGATATAAAGCGGCCTTATTTGGTTTACGTTGAATAATTCAACAACTCAAAATATACATAAATATTATCTAAAATCAAACGAGTTTTAGGAATGTTATCGATCTTTTTAAAGGCTAAGAGGACTTGCTAAGAGGTGTGAAGAAATCCTTCCCACGCATTTCCGTATACAGTTGTTTTCCTGTATGCTGTCTTTTCCTGGGATGACCAAATGTGTATCTCAATTCAAATTTGGAATATGGAAGTAAAAAACGAAATTGCGAACCCTATTTACTTATCACTCATAATAAGAAAGACAACTTATAATAAGAAAAATATATAATATACGAAAGTACTTAACGTTTTCAGACATTACTTACGACTTACGGAACTTTTACTTTCTACACGAAAATTTCTAGCCTATGGAATGTCTGAAAAATATTTAAAATTTGTGTTTATCTTAATATCGATGCAGGATGTGTTCTTATTCCAATAAAAAAAAAAGTAATAAAACTCGATTTTCTTTTACATTGCATTCGTCCTTTAATATAAACTATTCAGATTTATCTTGGTTTATTGCAGCTTGATATAAGTAATAGTAAATGACTATTTCTATTTCAAAAGCCGAAGAAAACACTAAAGGCGAAAAGTTAATGTTGCTGAGGCTGGCTATTGACTGGACCGTTGGGGATTCAGTTTTGCGCTGCTCAACCTTTCCTGCACATTCTTAAATGTCTTTTTTGTTCTATTATTCTTTCATGACCTTTTTATAAGATATAAACAAACACAATATTCACTTATATTTATTAAAAGTGCTATATTATGCAAATTAAATTGTATTTTTTATAAGTTGGAGGTAGTTTGTTGACTGTCGAACTATCCGAGGAAGGATTGGTCAGGGATTCGGTCTTGGAGTTTTAATATTGGTAGAAATAAAAACTTTTAAAATAATTTGTAAACTACTATGACTTGCATTCATGATTTGGTTATCTTAGAGAAGGAGACTCTCTCCTTCTATTACCCCCATTGCCCTGAAGAAAGCCTGAAATTTAGTCTGAAACGTCGGCAATAATTTAAAAAAAAAACAATTTTGGTTAAAAAATTAGTTTTTATTTCTCCAAATTTCAAGATCTCCAACCAATCTCTTCTCATTATTTTTTTATTATAATTTTTGAAATATTATATATTCCCGTTATTTGTATCTTATCTAATATATTTCAGTCAATCAATTTATTTTAAATTATTATTGACTTAAATAAACGAAAACAAAAAAATCATTCATTAGTTTTTGATACCTAGTGAGAGACTTATAAGTAATAAGCATCTAATAGAAGACACGCACCAGTACAGGCTCCCCCCAGACCAGTGGCCAGTGTGTTAAGTGTTACTTAAATTACTTCTGAATTACTCACACGTATTGTATGCACTATCCACATGCATTGGACTTTTTAAAGTGCTTATCCTTGTCCTACACCCCTCTCAAGCAATGACATGAATATGAGAATTTTCATTCCCTGGCTTAAAAAGTTGGGCAAGAGGGGGCTGTTAGACCCTTATATTTACGATACACACAAGACATTTAGCTTCTCCTCCATAGGATAGGGGAAAAAAAAAATTCTTCAAGTTCCGTTGTAGGACCAACATATTGACTTCCTGGAGATCCTGGGTTTCCGGACCAAGTGTCTCTCCGCCATCAGCCCACCAAAGCGATGAAAGTGATTGGGGACTAGTGTCACCACATTTCCTGATGACTGCTCCAGCTGTTTGACACTTGGCGACCTTTGTGAAAGACTGCAGACGCTGCTGAAACCTTCAGAAAAGCAGAGATCAGCTCCTGATGACTCACGAACAGATCGCCTTTCTTCTGCATTAATCATTCTCCTCTTACAAAACTGCATTCATCAGTGGCGCCTGTCCGTATTATTCCCCTGACTTGCTCATAAAAGAACAAAAAAAAAAAATATCGTCATCAAAAGCGTGCTGCAATGGGAAATACAATTCACACACCCAAAAGTGCTGCAATTCACTTAAAACATATACGACATTTCCTTGAGAAATCTACGTAATTTTCGATTCAAAATCAGTAAAAAATAAAATTAAACTATTGAACCAATAGAATTTGTAAAATTATCTTCTTGGGGAAATACGATGTTGGTTTCGACTAGTAGTTAGTCAAGTAGAGACTTCCCGAGACCTTTAAGTTAAGGCGTGTTAACTGTACGTGGTCTGGCACTCGAAATTTTATAAATAACGTAACCAAATTAGGTATTTAATCTTATTCTTTCAAAACAATGAAGTAGTTCATTTATTGTACCAAAAAGTCAGGAGGGGAAGGGGGTGAAGGAAGACCAAAATTAGTTGAAATCTTTATTTTGTTATTATTACCGTTCGAGGAAACTGTAAGGAATAAAATACGTGTAAAATTTTATTTGATAAAATTTTTGCCCTATAATATTTTTCAATAAACCGCTCATTAAAAAAAAAAAACTCAGTTAAGTCAATTTTGATCGAAATCGGACAAGGTTTAGAAGGAGTTCAAAATTTATTAATATAATATCTTGTTTATTATTTGTGCTACTAAAAAATATATGAAACATATAGGTCTGAAATATAAAAAAAAAATCTTCCATAAGATTTTTATGATTAAGAAACAGGGTTTTTAAGCAACAAATTTACTGATGTAACTATAATAGCTGACATGGCAGCCATCAGGCATTTAAATGAAATTTTTTCATTAACCTTTATTCATTTACATTTTTAATGAAACGTGGGTAATCTGCTTATTGTACTCAGTTAATGTTTGATGGACTTTTTATCTCTTGATTAAAAAATCTTAGCGTTATTTTATTAGGTGTCTTGCAAGAATGGACATAACCTGTATATCAAATTTCATGAAATTCTCTTTAATACTTCTCGGTGGAATTTCACACTACTTCTATATTGCTTCAGCTAGGAATCTAATAAATTTGCAAACACACGGCTATAAAATTTTCTTAGACTTTTGCAATCGCAGCAGGTAATTACCGGATAGCATTAGTCTTAACGGCACAGACACCAGGTCAAAAAGCGTAATAGTATGGCTGTAAAAAAAAATAAGCGTTCATTTTTGTATTTTAACCCTCTAATTTAACGCACTTGATGAATGTATACAGCTCTTATGAAAGTTTGTAGGTATTTTGACCATATATGATGGTCACGAGGTTATAAAGCTCATGAGTGTTTAATATCACAATCGGAACAGTTAAAACCAATATCCTAAATGACTAATATTTAACAGGTCAATAAAATAGTTTATTTTTTATTATGAAAATAAACTATGAAATTCAATCTCCTAACCCTTTAAAATTAAAATCATAATCAACAATTAATGAGAGGGAATAGAATAAAAAAACTATCTGTCCCAGCCAGGAATCGAACCTGTATCTCCTGCTGGATTCCTGGCTGGGACAGATAGTTTTTTTATTCTATTCCCTCTCATTAATTGTTTAAAATTTACGTGGGATAAAATACCACAACCAAATAAAATATTTATAAAGAAAAATCATAATGAAATTTTCCCTTCTTTCGTCTAATGTGATAAACTATAAGTCAGTATATTTTAATCATGTGAACCTATAAAATCTCCCAAGTTGGACGCCATAAATAAAAAAAATTAGTTATGATTAAAAATTATGACTTTTTTTGAAAACCAACATTTTAATACGTGGTTTTATATCTATTTCATCAAGATTCGCAAAAAAAGTCAAACTAAGATAAATATAAAATCAATAACATTGAGAAATATAACATTACTTGAATGGAACATAAAGATTTCAACTGCTTATAACTGTTAATCTATAGTAGCAATCATTTGAAAATAATAATGGATGCAGTAATAAAAAATAAATAGAAATGGATATTATCTGGCATGGAACTGAATAGATAAATGCCCATAAATGTTATTGCAAAAGAAAGAATTTGAATTTAGTTAATGAGGGATCTAAACAAATTTAAATGGGGACGGTAATTCCAGAATGGAGGAACAAGGAAAATGCCAGGAATAACTGAAAGCAGCAGATCGGCTATAAAGTTGGTAGTCAGAGGTTCAATATCATGTCTATGGTTACGTTTGTGTTTAAAGCGCAAGCGCGAATCAATCTGAGTGTAGCCATTCCTGCATATTAGAGATAATACCCAAAGCATATGTAACCATACTGGAACGAAGAGTATGGACTATGGTGAGACGAGAGATGAGTACTTGGCGGGTTGAACGGGGAAATAGCGGACGCGAAATATCCGGAGCATTGACAGAATACAAAAGTTGTCGCCAATAGCTCTACGAGAATCTACTAAAGGTTTATTATCTTTATATCCCTTTGAACCACTTAGGGTCATGGAAAGATGGGCTATCTAGCAGTAACCACCATATCCTAAACAACCATGGCTCATGGCAGACTTTTATTTGTCACTTGACAGGCAGGAACGGATCCCCTCAGCTATATCGACGCCCTAGACAGTTGTCTACCTCGACTCGCCCTTGTACAACTGGATTCTAGAATTAGTCGAAGGACTCAACGTGTAAATAATCTAAAAGGTTATTTTCACTACCAATGAATATAGAACTATCATACCTTCTATTATCTTCTTCACCGTCTTCATTGGTTTCGGACATTGTCAATCTTCTTGGCTGAATACATGTGTTCACTGTCACTGTCTGTATTCAACTCAAGTCCTTCTGTGATCCGTTCAATTGTGAGTACTCCAAAAATATGAGGAGTTGCAGATAGTTTTCATTAACTAAGAACTTATAAAATTCAAGCTAGAAAAACTTTAGCTAAAATATCTAATTATTGACTTAAAAAAATTTATTTTAAAATGGTCTCTAAACATTTTTTTTGGATATAGTCAGACTAATTTGAACTGTAATATTATATATTTCTAATTGAAGATAATTTTATGTACTACTATTGGATATCGATATTTTTTTTGTTGCAGAATTTGCTCTAGCGGAGAATATGAAAACAGCTATTGTTTGCACAGAAAATCATTATTTTATGCTCGCTTAAAATATAATCTTATATTATAACAATATTAAAGCATGTAATAGATTATTATAAATAAAATATTTTGCAGCAGAATTTTTACTAGTTATTTCTGTGGAAGTATTATAACTAAATTTTATAAGCATATCTAGAATTACATCTTAGAAATGTGCCATGTTATGCAGACAATTTTTAAACATTTAATTATTTGCATTCTCTTTCCTGGGATGTATTTAAAAAAAAAAACAGAACTGAAAGAACCTCTGCTGATGAAAACGAGACTTGCATTTTGAACCCACACGACTCTCATAAATTCTTCAACTACTTGTCGTAGATTTTCCCGAAAAAGGAAGAGGAAATTAGGGTCACAATTGGGTAAAGTTTAATTTTCGAACATTTATGTTCTCTGCTAACATTTTTACGAAAAACACGTGTTTTGTATGATATTCAAGAACACAACTTAGAAGATTGGGCGGGCCTTCTCATTCTTTAAATGCTGAAAAAGAATTAATTTGGTCAAATGGAGAGTTTTTTTTTTTTAATCTTAGTTATTATTATTAGATTTTTTTGATGGGATTCGGTCAACGTAGATCCAAAAAATTACAAATTAAAAAAAAAATGTGATTTTTTTAAAATTTGTATTTTTTTGGATCTACCTTGATCGAACCCCAACAAAAAACATCTAATAAGAATTCATTTGGATTTAACGAATTTCGGTTTTCTGTTGAGAATGATGTGTTTGGGGGAAGGTTTAAAGGGAAATAAAAATTTTTAATTACGATATATTCATTATTATTTTATAGAAAACTTTTATAGAACAAAAAAGGTGAAATATTTAATATTATCATTTGTATTCATTGACATATTTTACGTAAAATTAATATTATTAATACTTCTGTCTTAACTTCTGGCTTGTCCAGACCCTCAGGAAACTTGACTGTTTCTAGTTGTACTTATCGACTTCGGTAATCAAAGTAGTCATTCACTCTTTATTCCCATAATTAAATATGAAAAATCTTAGCAGATATCCCACATTTCATAATTAAAAATATGAGAAATCTAATCCGTGTTATGGACGTTTGAAGTTGACATACATAATAGGAATTGAAATAGGGGATTCACACCTTCTCAATTATGCTGAGATGATTTTAGTTGGGGTTCGGTCAAGGCAGATCCAAAAAACACAAATTTAAAAAATGTATTTTTTAATAAAGGATTATATGCCAACGTTTCGGCTTACATTGCAAGCCATCTTCAGGGCTATCATGAAGATGAGAGAGGACGTCCTGTCCCTAAGTTCACATTCCCAGTCATGGGATCTACCTTGATCGAACCCCAACTAAAATAATTTCAGAATAATATCTACGGTCAAAAAAACTCTCCTTTTGAACATCTCAATTATGTTTCCTTGGTCGTATCCATCGATCCTGAGAGCCGTAACAGGACACTACCATATTAATACTTAAAGATGGAGAATACTTTAATTTATTGATCAAAGAAATAACTTATATATAAATATCATATTTATATAAGACAGCATGAATTCAGTTAATAGATTCTGAATTGCATTTTAGTTTTGTTGTCTTTTTTTTTTTTAAGAATAACCACTTTAGGATCTGAAATTTTTACTTTAAGAATAAGAAGAATCACGAGTACAATTTGCTTTTCGGAAAAGCAAAAAAGAACGATCTTCGTGTCTCCCCTAAATTACTGACTACACAAAACACACAAGCGTGTAGCTCTCCCCGTTCCACCCTTTGAGGGAGATGGAGGAGGGACACGACACACACACGGAAAAAGAAAGAAAAGGAAGAAGAAGAAAAATCAGTAATTTGTGGCACTAAGGATGGTGGAAGAAGACCCCCCTCCCCCTCCACCCTTGAAGAGGTACGTAAGATTGGTTCCAGTCAAGGTTTGTTACCGCTGGACCTGTAACCGGCGCCACATCCTCAGACACGGGGGCAAGTTGAGTACTTCTTATTGGAGGCAATTACTGGAGAGAGGTCAGAAACCGCCCAATACTACCTCCAAAAATAAATAAACTTGGGAACTTCCAAGGAGAAATGCTGCGTCTCTTTATTCTCTATCTCTGAGGACAGCAGTTCAACAAAACTTTTTTTTTTTATAAACTTGGACATATAGCCTTATTTGTTTACTATCTATAGAGTATATTTCTGTCTTCATTATATCTTGTACTCCTAATCACTATTTTTATCGGTTTATAATATATAAAATATAATATATATTTTACAGTACCGATATGTAACAATGTATTAATATAAACATTGAAGCAACTTTTTGTAATCGCACTTGCCATATCATTGAAACCCTCACTTCGATTCGTTCGATTAACTCAATAATGAAATCTGTCTCTCAATAAACATATAAAAACAATATAATAAATTTAATTGGAAAAATAAACAACTAATTCGGGCTTCTAAGACGAAAAATTGTATATTTTGGTCCTTTTAAACTTCCAATCCTAATTGTTCAATTTAAAAGTATGACGCCTACAATATTTCTTTCATTATTATAAATATTTCTGTTGAATTCCATTGATCTTAACTGAATATAATATCGGCTATATCGAGAAAATTTTAGATAATTATCGAATGAAATATATTATACATACATACATATACATAAAACCTAAAACCTCATTCGTCATATGACTTAAACTTTGTGTTTTGTGTATATATTATATATGATTGTCATTTAAATTCTATAAATTTATTTAGATTGTGTTACAATGAAAATTGCTAATTTGAGCTTTAAAAAAAATATTTTTTTACCGAATAATAGAATTAATATTTTTATGGCATATAATACTTTGATTTGATTTACGATACTTCTAAATACGATTAACGGATTTTGACTGCCACCTCCTGGCAGATAATAAATACAAATATTTATTTATTCAATGATAATGGCACTTTCAAACATATTATTCACTTAAATATTTCGATAGTTAAATGTTATGTTGATTGGAACATTTTTTTTAAAATCCTAATTAATCCTTGAAGACTAATAATTGTTTTACTCCTGTTTTTATTTATTTTATTTTACGAGGAATTCAAATTCAAACTGATAACCGTTAAAAACTTTCATTCACACATTCATTTTGTAATGTTTAAAGGTTTTAAGAAATTAAAAGGTGAAATCTTTTTGAAACTTTTATATTGATCCCCTTTCAATCTCTTCGTTCGTATTCCTCTATTTACCTAAAGTATTTTTTCAATACAGATTTTGTAAGTAACTCATATTATAATAAAAAGATTAAATTTATTGATGAAACTTTCCCCTAAACCAGGTTCAGCAGTTTTAAAAAAGAAAAAGAAAAAAAAAAAAAGGAATTAAAACCCCGGTAGTTAGAATTTTCTCAACGATTAAAAGGGCTGTAATTTCATTTCCCCCATAATAGTCGCTAAGAGAGGTGCGTTTTTTTCAGGGTAAAAGATTGTCGGGAGTCCCCTGGCAGGGCCTGTATTTAGCCGAGATGCTAATCGGGTAATTTAGGACTTGAGGGGCGAATGAGCGATCGGCCGATGGGATCACAAAGTCCTTCATTAGAGCGGATTTCAGCAAAATTATTCAGTCAGTCAAGAGAGAGCAACCCTATCTTCCCTCTAGGTCATATCCCCCCTCTCCCACCCACTAGGTTATAACCTCCCTCTCACACTCCCTCACACTCTCTCTCTCTCTCCCTTCCTCCCCCTCTATCTCTCTCCCTTCCTCCCCTTCTATATCTCCCTCTCTCCCTCACTCACTCTTTCTCCCTTCTTCCCCCTCTATCACTCCCTCCCCCTCCCCGCCCCTATCTCTCCCTCCCTCACTCTCCCTCTCCCTCTCTCTCTCTCTCTCTCTCTCTCTCTCTCTCTCTCGCTCTCTCTCTCTCTCTCTCTCTCTCTCTCTCTCTCTCCCTTCCTCCCCCACTATCACTCCCTCACCCTCTCTCGCTCTCGCTCTCTCTCTCGCTCTCGCTCTCTCTCTCGCTCTCTCTCTCTCTCTCTCTCTCTCTCTCTCTCTCTCCCTTCCTCCCCCACTATCACTCCCTCTCTCTCTCTCGCTCTCTCTCTATCTCTCTCTCTCGCTCTCTCTCTCTATCTCTCTCTCTCGCTCTCTCTCTCTCTCGCTCTCTCTCTCTCTCTCTCGCTCTCTCTCTCTCTCTATCNCTCCCTCCCCCCCCCCACTAACTCTTCCTCCCTCACTCAACTCTCTCTCTCACTGTAAAACACACACACACACACACACACAGGGCGAGAGAGATTGAGTGACATAAATACATACATGAGCGTACGTACGTTCTCTCCATACACGCTTGTGCACAGATTTACTATTTCTATGCTGAGTTATGATACAAAACTAATTATGCACATTAATCTTATATCTAATATAATATGAAAAAAGTCCGTTAGTCAGAAGTTGCATAAATTAAGCTAATAGTTGGTGAATCATTTAGTTGCCAAGATTTATTGAGTATAACTAGGTTCAGAAAGATGGTCGCGTCATGAATGGTTTGGTTCCCTCACAGGAAATCTGCTAAGGTTCTACTTGCCATCATTAATATGAGGAAGAAAAGAAAACTTGCAAAGATAGCCACTTTCGATCTTTCTTCGCCCCAATACAAAGCTGAGTGAGTCTCTGTCATGGCATCAATTTCTCGACCGATCTCGGGGGCCTTTGGCTTTCTTTCAGACTTGAAGGGACAAAGAGCCTTTGTTGCTTGATAAAATGCAGTTTTGCACTATATGCACTTTCATCTCTTCTATAAGTAAGGGAAGTGCAGGCACTTTCCCCTCCCTCCATTGACACCAAGGAGTTAGTTGACTGCGGAAAAAGTAAGGGTTGTTTCCCCTAGAGAATAGACTTCATTATAGGCAATTATAAGAAACTTTGAGAAGCTCTAGAACTTTCCATACACGAATAAAAAATAACAGCTCATTAATAATCTCGATCCCCTTCTCTCCTCCTGTTTCAGCAGATTTCCCTTGGGGGAATACAGCTTTTCACGATGTACCAAGACGCTGCTTTTGAAGCATTTCCACCGATCATCAGGAATCCTAAACTTCAGAAGCTAAAAAATATTAGTATTAAAGTATTATTATCTTCGCTGTTATTGGCTTTAACAAAAAAAAATGAACATACGAAAATAGGAGTAAACTGTAATTGTATAACATTTACAATTCATAAACTCTTTCAAAAGAGACGCATATTAGAAAGGGTATTTAAAAACTTAATTTCGAGTATTGGTTAGGCCTGTCAAAATGTCAAACCAAATCTCGTATTTAGACTTTTCATTATAAACTCTCGGCAGAACTAATTTTTGGTTGAGATGAGAAATTGTAAAGATTAAGATATCAAGACCTATAATATGACTAACTGAAGTAAGTTCTGTGACCAAAGTTCCAGAAATTAAACGTTTTTGAAATGAGGATTAGTAAAGTCCTGTCTACGCATACTTTGGCACTTGGCTTTCTGGGGTTTATTGTACATGGTCAAAAAGGTGACAGGCCAATAGTAAGGAAAAACTCCATTGTGACTCCTATTTTTGAATTAAAAAGGTTTTATAATACACTTTTTTAAAACTATTATTTTTTTATTTAAAATAGTTTTTCCTATTCCACTATGTATATGTATATGTAATATAATATTGGCGATTCTATGGGAATTTAATAAAAACAAATTCTAAAAAAATGTTTTAAGTCCTTACTCGTCAGTTATATTTTGTTAATGAATAAAACTTTGCTCCCTGTATCTATTTTTACATTTTATTTTTGGTTTATGTTTACCTCGTGTTACAAATTATTTGATAATAATTTTGATAAATTAATGATTGTTCATATATCGATTTCTGACGATATTCTACTGTTTGCTTGACAGTTGTTTAGTAATCATGTCTAATTATAACGAATGCTTAAAATTATTTAGTATTAATTATGCAATATGAGGTCGTCACCGAGGTCCGAGGTCGAACTCATGTTTGAATAAGTAATTTCACATTCTAGAGTTTAGACCTGATTTCCCCTACACCAATGTTATTTAATTACGTAATTATTTATAATGCAACAAAAATTCCATTAGTAAAATCAATTTTTTTTGCAAGGTCACTAGTGTTATCTTAGGCATGAATAAATACCTACTTTCGTAATTTTAATGCATATTTTTTTGTTGTTTTATTTCATGATCAACTAAGAGAAAACAAATTAAACTAATTGTTCTGATGTTTTAATAACTTTTTATAAGTCTTGCAGTATTGTAATGTGAAATATATGGGAAAACCTTTATATAGGTTTAACAACCAATACTAACAATATCTATCAACACTTGCTTGATTACTTCGCTATGAAATTATTAAATCCTGCATGTATTAAAATAAATGAAATTTAAATAATGAAATTAAATGTGGTATGTAATCCCGCGTTAAATTTTCTGCAAGAAATGCAAAAGAAGCCAGAAAAAAATCTTACTACCTCAGCCGGGAATCGAACCAGGGTCTCCTACTTTCCGGTCAGGTATGATGACCCCCTAGGCAGATTAGATACTCTCTTCTACTTCCCGTACTTTACTCCGAGTCTAAACCCCCGAGTAAGACGAATATATCGTCTTATACTTGAAGGAGTTAACATTGTCGGTTATTAGTTAGTCTATCGTTTTTTTTTTTCGACATTTCTTTTTTTAAATAATGGAATTATTTGTGGTAAGTAATCCCACGTTAAATTTTCTACGGATAAGAAGTTTTCTACAGCTGTAGTTTTGGGAATTTTTTATTCTTGCTCCTTTTGCATTTCTTGTAGTACATGCAATTTAGCTTTGCAAAAATCCTGGGCAGCTACCACTCCCCTCTCCCCTCCCCACAGGTATCACACAAAAATAAAAAACTATAGACAGGAATGGAAGAATTATAAAACAATGTAGTAAAAAATACGTGCAACGTTATTATACGAAATGGATAACAATTTGGGCGCTGGATACATTATGTTAATCCTAAATATATTTTTTACTAAATATAGCCAATACAGAGAAAGTGCATAAATATTTCCAAGTTTCCTATTCTTATCTTATAAAATTATTTTAAAAAATTCATGATTCTTTTTGCGGATAAGTAAAAAAATAAAACTTAACTACTATTAACATGTTGAAAAATTAAATTTGATTAATTATTGAGAAAAATGGATTAATATATTAGGGGAATTATTAAGAGCGATAAAAAGCTGATCTCATATTGAAGTGAAAAAGTTTATTGTGCAAAGCGGTAGAGTAATTTCTTAAATATATATTCTAATAATAACTGAAATCCATTTATTTATGATTTATCTGATATCAAAAATTTGATTTGGAACATCAAGGACTTAGCGAACCCAATTATTATGCAAGTTACAATATTATTATCATATAAAATAATTAATTAAACTAAAAAAATTATAACATAAAAAATTAAGTTAAATACTTTAAAAAATGTAATTATTTTTCGGACAATATTAAAGTTTTATCGTTATTATTATTCAATATGGAAAATGCCGAGTCTTATTGTAGGAGTTATCTGTTATTCTTTAAGATTTTGTAATGCGAAACTACATACTGATAGTAAATAGAAGTGTTCTGCTAAAGAGATAAAAGACTAAACAGATGAATAAATAAATATGTGTACAGTACACAGAAAATCAATTTTAAATTTGTATGAAATATGCAAATCACAGCTAAGTGCACCGATATCACTTTTTGCATCAATGTTTTACTCGTTTTATGGTAAATTAATTTTTAAGTATCTTTTGCATTTTCCAGAAGATAATAATATGTTGAAGAGACTACTTAGTGTGTACGAATAATTTATATATGCCTGGAGTCAGGGTTTTCCAGGCTGTTCACAAAGTATATGTATTAGTCCATTTGTAGAGGGATAAATTCAATAAGAGTGATTCTATATGTACAGGTATACTTAAAGTGCACACACAATCTCATGTGTGTTTGTGTGTGTGTGGGTGTGTATGGGGGTATGTGAATGTTTGTAGGAGGCAACTAATATCCTTCGATATCTGATGTCCTCCACTTTGTAGACGCACCTATTTTGAAATTAAAAATGTTTATTGAATCCTCATATGGTTTCAAAAAACAATGGAGTCAATTTTGGCTCGAAATGAGTTTCTAGTATATGGAGCATTTACACTGTTATTATCTAACTTTTTTACTTTCATAGTCAAATAGAGACAATTTATTTTTAATAGTCAAGACCCATTAGAGGATTATAAGATAATGAGATGTTCGACAAATAATTCTTACAAGCAAGGACATTCATTATTTCCAATATGAAAAGTAATATTTAATGTTTAATTATGGGTAAAAACGGATTAAACACAATAAAACTTTGAAAAAATTAGCCGGAGAATTAAGTATATTATATTGACTTCAGTTTTCAGTTATGCTTAAAGAAACTAATGTAAAAAGGAGGAAAGAACAATAACTAATAGTTCAAAAGGAGAGTTTTTTTTGACCGTATGTATTATTATCATTAGATGATTTTAGTTGGGGTTCGGTCAAGGTAGATCCAAAAAAAACAAATTTAAAAAAGTCTGTTTTTTAAAAGATTATCTGCCAACGTTTCTGCTTACTTTGTAAGCCATCTTCAGGGCTGCTTATCATGCAGACGAGCGAGGACGTCCTCTCTACAATAATGTAATAATAATGATAATAATTATACATAATTATATTATGTATAATTATTATCATTATTATTACAGATAATCTATTTATTTTACCTCATCAGAGTAGTTTAGTTCCTAACATGTGCTATTCATGTTTATGTAATTCGATTCAACTGTGTATATATTTATCTTTAGCACTTATAAATAACTTATTATAAACCTATTTATACATAAGGAGAGTTCAGAACAAAATCCAAAAAGATTATTTTGCGATGCTGTACAAGTATAAGGGGGGGGGGGAGTTAAACTTCGCTCGGTGATAATGATATTTATTTATCAAAGCTGAGTGCTTTCAAGACACAATTTCTCTTCTTTATTAGAAGATTCCTGGACTCTGAAGATGAGACATTGAGTCTCGAAAGCGCTCAGCTTTAATAAATAAATCTTATTATCACCGAGCGAAGTTTAACAGATTTTTTTTCCATTATAAAATCAAAAAAGTTCTGGAGGAATTAAAAAATATAAAGGATTGAAATTGAAGATCAATATCCCTCTGAACTCTACATTTTCCTTTAACATAATCTTAGCGCTTTCGGACTTGTAGTACCATCCTCAGAGCCCATGAATCTAGATGGGCACCATCACTGGACAAGACGTCTAGAAGGCTTAAAGGATCTGAATTATTAGTTCCGAAAGCGCTATGGTTATGTTACAATAAAAATATAAATACTAAAAATTGTTTTTTTCTATTTCCAACTTTGAATTTAATAACTTCGACCTGAAACATCCAAAAATTAAAAATCGCTCATTTTTTTTCGTCTTACCTAAATTTTGATTATTACATAATTTAGTACTTACGAAACAAATTCTCAATGGCGTTTAAGGAAAGAAGCACCTCACAATAAAACACAAAGATCCCTCACTATTAAAATAGTTTTTCTTATCTTATAATAATAAAATATTATATATACCAGATATGCAAGTTTAAAATGTCGTTTATTTCTTAAAATATATACACAGTAATTTAAAAAAAA
>KZ810016.1:38319-55793 GCA_000696205.2 Oncopeltus fasciatus
TGGACGCTTAAAATGTACAAAGGCTGAAAACCTGACCAATTTCTCTAGTAATTGTTATATGTATTTTATTTAATTAATACCTAATTTATTTAAATAAAAATATAAAAATAGTATATAGTAAAGTAACATAAAAATATTTTAATGAAATATGAAATGTAGGTCGTGCCGGTCATATCGAATATCTAATTTAATATGAACATGGTCAGGAGACTATCAAAAATAAATAATTGAAGCCTCTATAAAGAAAGTTAGTAAAATTACTTTTATATTCTAATAGTTTTCGTACTATTTCTTTCATTTGCATCCCATTGAGATGATTTTGAATTTCGCTAGGTCTTTATCAGCTTGGGCTTTGCGTAGTGAAAGTTTTATCAAATACTACATTTGTTTACAATAGCATTTCTTTATTTCCAGAAAATATATAAATTCGAAAATTTTCCATTCATTTTTTTTTTCAACAATTTAAAAAATAATGTTAAAATTCATATCAAAGGTGAATACAATGCTCATAAATAAATGTAGTATGACTATGAATGAACCTGTACATGAAATTTGCTGTCTTCGAAATAGTGGAATGACTGTTTTATTTAAAAAAAAAAAAGTATGTTATTACTAAGAATTATTATACTGTAATAATGTAATTTTTGTTTTACATACACATACGCACATAAAGAAACATATAAAGAGAAAAAAATTTACATTATTTTTTATTCTCTGACGAAAACGACTTATTATTTTCTATGAACTCTACACCCTTAACAGATATCCTGTTTTTAGCGTTTTTCGAAAAAATTAAATTTTTCTTTACTGATTGTAAATTAGGGAAGGTAAAAACATGGTAATATTTTTTTTTTGTTAGCCTAATTTTCAACCATTTAGGGTAATGAAGGAAGGGGCTATCTACAGGTTGCCATCCCATTTTAAATATCCATTGCTGGGATTCGAACCCACAGAGCCAGGATTATGAGACCCAAACGGATCCGATGAGGCGCCCTCACGATATAAACACTTCTAGGTGGTCTGATGCTCCACTAGGAAAAATAAGTGCAATATCTTATGTACTATCATCCTAATTCAAAACATAAAATTCAATAAAAACGAAATTTGTTAATGAAAAAAGGTATTTAAGACTGTAGTTCAGCGGGTCTAGATCTTCCACCATTTTTCCTACAGGCAGCCTTAGCTATCTTCTATTTTATCATCATTGTCCTCTCCGACTTGTAAGATAGAATTAGTCATTTACAGTTCTTTGGGTATATTTTAATAAAAAAGAGGAAATATGTTTAGTTTACACACCTTCTGTTAAAAATATATTTAGCTAACATTTCGCAATGTTGTCCATAGAAATAATCATAGGTCAATTTGGGCATGTTCCAAATCCAATCATTCTCAAACTTATAAAACTGTCAGTTACTTCATACTTTTTATGAGAAAGTCACTGTGATACATTGTTGGAGGTTTGTTGATCGTCGAGTATTGTGCTAGAGAAATTAGTCAGGGTTTAGGCCAGGATGAGAAAAATAAATTATCCAAAATCGTTAGGGAATTATGTTATCCGTCCGGGTCATCATAAGGGGAGATCTCCGAAGGAGGTTTATGGTTACATCTCATACTGTAAGACTATGCTACCCAAGGATCCAGGGCTAAGTAAGGAAGGAAAGTGAGAAGACTACTTCTCCTGAGAGAATATTCAAGTGGAATTGTCTTGACTGTCTATCGGATGGCGAATGGAGCCGTGGAGGTGATGGGGCATATGACAATAAATTAATCTGTACGATGTCAGACGGGTCGCATACGCTTCCCCAAGGTCGCATATGTAAATCGACAAATTGAATCAGCACTTGTACGGCCATCTCTCTACCTCCTTCTCTTTAGCTATTCAGATGGGAGGGAATTTTTTTCTTTTACGACGGAAAAAAAAGTTCCAACTCCTTCCTGTTTACGAACGTGGCACTAACGGCAGAAAAGGGGTAAGAGGGAACGTCGAATTTATCGCTAATTGATGCCATTGTAAATATTTATCTCTTTACTTTATAAATAACCCAGTGTACTGCCGACTTAAATAACATTTTATTATTTAGAGAATAAATTATGTTTACAAGGCCGTATTCTGGACGTGTTTGTTTCAAAAAACTTACCACAGTTGTTCCTCTTGGTGAATCCCGAAGAAACATAGCTATTGTTCTCTTGATGGATAATCAATTATCATTATATAATGAATATATAATCAATTAAAATCTTTTATTAAAGAATGCAAATTCGAGGATTCGAATAAAATTAAGAAATTAAATTGAGCTTTTAGGATTCTTTTTAGAAAACCGATTAACATGTTTATTGTCAGCTTAAATGACACGAAGGATTATTGAATTGTATAACGACTATCAAATCTTTAAATACATTAAATAAATAAGTACATTGCTCAACATATTATGTAGTTCTAGAATAACATTTCACAAATGAAAATTTCACTCTTCCAGCACTGTTTTCTGTATTTAGAGGGATACGATGGTTGACACAAAGAGTTATGTGAGGGAACGCGTCGCTCAAACAAACTGTGGTGTTTTAAGCGCAAATAAAGGAGTCAGTCACACAGGGGCTGTGTAAGCTAAGCAGATTTAAGTTGTTTCAAGTAAGATGGAATCGACGGGAATTAACTCATTTTAAAAAGAAAGAAAACAATTATGAGTAAAGATAATATCTGATTCTGAGCAACCTGGAGTGGAGGGATGTGATTGCTAAACTCCCTAACCTAAATTCTTTAAACTTATTATACCTCTTTTGTAAAACTTTTATTTACATATGTGATAGAGGATGGATATTCGTAAAAACAAACACATTATGCTTTATATTTCTTTAAAAAACATCTTTAACAAAGATTTGATAGTCGTTTTTACAATTCAATCATCCTTCGTGTCATTTAAGCTAACAATAAGCATGTCAATCGGTTTCTAAAAAGAATCATAAAAGCTCAATTTAATTTCTTAATTTTATTCAATCCTTGAATTTGCATTCTTTAATAAAAGTTTTTCTAAAAATATTATAGAACATAAATCTCAATAAATTACTTTTCTTGCATATTATATTTTATAAATTTAAAATTCCCTTGAGTCAACGAATATAAATAAATATATATGTATATTTTTTAACAACTATAAAAGAACACTCATTCCTGCGCGCAATTTCTTCCAGCCATATCCTGTTTGGTGTTGACTACTCAGAGTAGACTTCAATTTGCCGTGAGGCTTATAAAATATTCAACACCTCCTTTGCAATCAGTGGACATGGACGCTTAAAATGTACAAAGGCTGGAAAAATTCCAGAAAACAGAGAAGGAACAGCTTTCTTTACAGTTTATCAATAACTTTCAACTGGAAGAATTACTGCGACTTCGTTAAAGCCATGTTATTGAACCTCTTTTCGAAATACAATTCCAGAAGAAGGGTGATTTCTGATATGCGAAATTTGACTTTTCGGGAATAGGTGTGCCTTGTAGCCATCTTTAAGATTAGGAATGCTTTTTTTTTTTTGTACATTATTGTTTGGCAAATAGTCTAAACAATAAAATAAAATTTACTTTAATTTAATTCATAAGGGCACAATGACATGCCTCAGGAACTATAAGTACTTAAAATAATGTCTAACGGCTATAAATCTGTAAAAAATCTACACATATTTTAAAAATTGAAATAAATAAATCACAATGCAGTGACTTAAAAATATTTTTATTTAGTAATTGGCATTAAACGCTTACAGGAAATAGCAATTGGTAAACAAGTGGTATAACATGTGGCAAAATAGTCAAAGGTAAAATATGAGATAGTATATACAAATAAAAATGAATAAAGTAGAACATGGTAATTCACATATTTCGTATCATAATATAACAAAAAATAAACAAATAATACAATAATTTGAGGAATACAATAATTATAATGCAATATTAAAAATATGTTACCACAATACGGTTTGTGTAATAAAATTTAAGCATTTCATTACAATATGTGATGTAGAGCAATAAATTAGAATATATTACTGTTAGTTGTATCGCTATATAAATATAATGTTTTGTTTTCTTATGTTATATATTATGTTTTACATATATATTATCCATGTTAAAGCTATGCTATACCGCCTCGCAGGAGCTGTGTCCACAAAGAGGATTCCTTCAACGTAGTCTATGAATATTCCTAATTGAACTTCTCATCTCATGAAATCCCGTACACTTATAGTAGATATAGTACATATATGAACAATCTTGGTATAGTTTTAATGTCCTATACTAAATATTACCCTATATTACACAAAAAAACATTTTATACCTTTAGAAAAATAAATAAAGAATAACCAGTCCAGCAAAAGGCCATACAGGCCTAGAGGCAAGTGTATGTTAAGGATGTACATATTTATTCTCGACTTATGGCACATTAGAGAAAGGAATAAATACATCATGTCACATTAGGAATCTTATGGGTCATTGCATATAGAAGCACAGAAAGAAAAAAACAAATTGTGCACTGTGACATTGAACCTGGGACCTTCGACAGAGGAGTCCAGTACCTTAAACACCAGTCAACCATACTCCACATTTCCATTTAACATTGAAAAGTTATATCTGAAGATGACCTTTCACTTATATTAGTCCTATTTTGATTTAAAATAATTGCTCTTTTGTTTTGCACTTCGCAGGCTACATTTCATGTCGAATTTCATTTAAAAAAATGAAAAATGTGACCTGAAGAACATTAACTCAAATTTTTCAAGCCCACACACACACACACACACACGCACATATAGTGTGTGCATGTATGAGTATAAATTTTAATGACTGTAATTTCTGGTGCCTCGATGGTAGGATCAGAGGAAATATTTAAAATATGAAAAATCCTGCTATAGAGAAACCACAGCAATCTCATTCCGCCGAAATTTTCTAAAATTGAGGAACCTTAACAAAGAAGTTAAATATATTCAAATGGAGGGTTTTTTGACCGTAGAGATTATTATTAGATACTTTTTGTTGGGGTTCGGTCAAGATTAATCAGGAAAAATTTTTTTAAAACGTAATTTAAAAAAAATACACATATTTTAAATTGGTTTTTTTTTCGATCAACCTTGACTAAACAAAAAACATCTACTGTTAAATATATACTTTTCTTGTGGAATAATACATTTTATAAATAAATTTAATTAATTCTCATTATACAATTAATTCTTATGTAGTTTTGTCTTTGAACAAAGAATGGAGAGAAATTTTGGTATAGAGGCTAAAAATATTCGCTAAATCTAAAATACGTGGTTCGACATTTTTCCTTATTCCTTTACAACTATGGTTACAAAATGGGTTGGTAATACTATGCAGTAGTTTTCCCAACTGCGATAATTCTCTAAAGGTATATTTCATACTTAGAATGACTGCTGGCCCTCCAAAATATGGGGAGGAAAAGGATTAACAGAATATACGAGGACTTCCTTGGTTCATTTGCGCACTTGCTCCAGGTAATACATATCCTTGTACAAGTGCAAGAAGGTCCTAGGAATGAAGGGTGTGGTGGATTTGGCCAGCATTACAGGGATCTTATCCATTGGTCAAACTTATAGAAATAGAACTAGTATAAATATTGCCTTTGCAAGCGTCAGACGCGACATTTACACAACTGACCACAAAAAGTGAGTAGTTGCAAAGTTCTCTCTATCTTCCAGGGTTCTATACAGAAAATAGTATAAATCTGAACACATAAGACTTAGAATAATAAAGAAATTAGAGCTTAAGACTAAAATAAATAATATTGCACGTCTCACTTTTTTATCTTTAACCTATATTGTATTTAAATCATTTAGTAGTGGGAACCTATTTGATATAATTATAATAGTTTTCCTGATTAATTCTAGTCTTTAAATAAGAATCAGAACAATTTGAGTATTAAAGGCGGTCAAGACTAAGACACAGGTAGGAGCTCCAATAACGGTTGCTTCTGAATTCTTAGGTATATCGTACAAAATAAAGTTCATCGCTTGAGTTTCATTTTAATTCTAATTAATTTTAACTAGAAATTTTGGAGGTTTGTGAGGTTTCTTTTTATCAACAATTTTTGGGAAAAAATTGTTTTATATGTATTTATTTATTTTTCATTTACTGCTTTTAGAGTTATTTATAAAAAAAATTATTAATATTGACGCTGACGTTTAAATGTATGCAATATGTTTTATATTATTTATCATTATATGTTATCTCTTATTATTTCTTTTAACACTTTAATTGTACAGCAATATTTTGTGTCAAGTTAGCAATGAGGATGAGACATTACCCTCGAAAGTGCTCTGCTTTAAAGATAAATGCATGAACTGTGGAGGGTACTGACCACTTCTTAATCATTTCACCCACCTTTGATAAAGAACCCCCACCTGTCAGAAATTGCTAGAAAGAAAATATTCGTTATCTGGCAAGCCACTCTTTATGGCAGAAATCCTAACACTAGGATCAAAGTTACTCAACTTGGGCGTTGCAACAGACAACTTAACTTCACACATTACTTGTTCGCAGCCAGATAGGAGAGAGTCCACGTTCACTGATAATCACACCACCTAGTGCCCCTATTCATGAAGCTCTCCGGACTACTTCAGTGCTCGCATCAACGAAAATTATTAAAGCAATCACTAGTAAAAAAGTTATGTTTTTAAAAACTTTTTTTTTTTGTAATGGTTATTATTCTACAATGACAATGTGTATTCCTTTATAGTCTAAGGTAATAATCATAATAATAATGATATAAAATATCGGATATAATAGTAAAACTAGAATTTCTTATTAAATAATCTGGCATTTTTATTTATTGGACTGCATATTATTTATTTTAAAAAGAATTCAATAGTCATATCTATACCAAAATTAAAAGTTCAGAATTAATACTTGTAGAGCAGGTTATATTATTAAATGTTTTCCTTTTATAATTATAATAATTATTTATTTTCTTCCTTTCATATTACTCTTTTTTTAAATAATATTTGTTGAAAACAAAAATCATTTATAAAACCAATTCAAAAGAAATCGGGCACTGAATTTATTGAAAGAATAATAGTATATAATAACAAATAGAAATAGCAGTAAAAAATAAATAAAATCTATCAATATTTAAATTATTATTCCAAATACATAATCAAGTGCTAATGCACAACATAACACGCGATTTATATTATATTAAGAAATTTGCTTTTAGCAAGCCTCTTCGAAAATCAGGAGAGATTGTTAAAAACTCTGCCGGGTTTAAATTTATTCCTGTATATTAAATAAAAATGTTTAAATATTTATTTACTCATTGACTTTGAGTCAATATATATTTATTTACTCATTTATAAAATTCTGGGAGTCTGATTGACTTTGAAGCAAATTCATATAATATGTTCTTATTTTTTTTTTTTTTTTTTACATAAGTTTAACCATTTTTATTGATTAAGAGATATGCTTCTAGTGATTTTCTTAATACGTATGCCTCTTGACAGGCTTTGATTAGCCAATAGAAGTTAGTCAAGGTTGGGAGTATAACCCACAGAGCCAGGCGTGGGACATCTAAACAGATGCCTTAGTGTAACCCAACTTCCTTAATATAAAATATTTAAATCATGATGATAATTGTGGTAAAGTAGTCCAACATTAGTAATTTGAATCGTACAGGGAGCCTGAAAAAAATGTCACTACCTCAGACGGGATTCGAACCAGGGCCTCCCACTTGCAGGGCGGGCATGCTACCAACTACACATAACATATTAAATAATGCTATTAATTTCGGTATGTTCTCCCACGTTAAATTTATAGATGAAATGCATATGCAAAAAAAAAAAAAAAAAAAAAAAATAGTAGGACACCCGGGTTCGGTTCCCGGCTGAAGTTGTTAGATTTTTTCTGGCTCCATTTGCATTTCTTGTATATCATATTAAAATATTTTAGTTTATCGATCTTTTGATTATTGACTAATACACCTTTTAGAAACCTTCAAGTTACTCATATTTAGCTATCCAGTTTGATATGTCTGGTTACTCCTCTATGGAGCCGCGAGAAGACGTAAGACAAATACAAAGACCCAAGTCTGAAATAGCGAAATGCTACAAAGCACCCTTCAAGCCCGGATCGCCTAACCTTTACGGCGAAGTGGGAGATAGAGAACTATTAGTTTCCAGTCCTCTGTGGGATAGGCGTGAAGTGGGAGAGCTCTCCGATGACCTCCTCGGCCGGTTATACAATAAGCGGGTCCCACCTTGGTCCAGATAGAGGTCCTTAACACTCCCGCCTAGGAGTACTACCCCCACCCAGCAGCCTAGCACTGGCAAGATAGCTACAATTTATATTTATCGTCTGAATTAGTTTGTTTTGTCTGATGCATGTTTTATAACTCACTCAGCCAGGGAAAATTAACTCTTATAAAAGTCAGTTATCTGTTGAATCCTGTAGGAAACAATTATAACAATCAAGGGCTTAGAATCGTGAGTAATTTCTTTGTATTCATTATTCATAATCATTAATTAATTCATTTATGTATGCTGCAAACTATTATTGGTATGTTTTACACATATTGTATGTTTATATATANTCGAAGAAAAATTGAAACTTTTGACCTTCATTAAAGAAAGAAATGCAATTATTCACTTTGTTAAAATACTTTAAATGAACACTGTTGAATGAAATAAGACTTTCTTTCAGTTTCAAAATTTAAATAATTATAAAAACTTTTTTTTTTCTTCAACCATTAACATAATTTAACATGTTTTATTTTACTACAGTTATGAGATAAAGAAAAACAAAAAAATACGTTATGATTGTGTGTGTAGTGTTTGTGGGTTCTAGTCCTCACCAAGGATTAGGATTAGCCTAATGCTAAAAGTGTCTCATGTATTGGTTAACATTTATCCTTTTTTTTTTTTAATATAATTTTTAAAAAAATATAACCATTAAAAAAATATTTTTGTGATGGTCGAAATAACGTTATTAATAATGTGGTTGGAGGTTTGTGGCCGCCGAGTATCTTGCAGGAGAAATTAGTCAGGGTTTCGGCCAGGGTCAGAAAAATAAAATACTCCAAAATTGTTTGGTAATTACATTATTATTGTCAAAGTTTCGACTTTGCTTGTAAATCATCATCTGGGCTGCAATACAATACACACTATAGAATGAACAGACAGAGATGAGGTATCTTAAGTGACAAAACTTTGTACATAATTTTTTGTCATAAAACATAATCTCTGTCTGTTCATTCCAGTCTATAATTCTATGAGTGTAATAGTGCGTATTGTATTTCAGCCCTGATGATGACTTACAAGTTAAATCGAAACGTCGGTAATAATAACATAATTACCCAACAATTTTAGAGTATTTTATTTATTTTTCTGATCCTGGCCGAAAACCTGGCTAATTTCTCCAGCGTTTTAAATAACCTGTGTAGGTTCCCTCACAATCATTAGTCAGAGCTTGAAGTTTCAAAATTTAGTATAGTTACAACTACTCTTGCTAAAAATTAGTTTTTTTTTAATCTGATGTATTTAAATTAAAATACTTGCAGAAATGTAAAAATATAAAGTACGATTAAGCTAGATCATTATGTTAGAACGAAATTAGAAGGAAAATTCATTCAGAGACTGAAAGCAGGTTTTTTTTAGTTTTTTTTTTTAGCATCTCTTATGTATAATAAGAGATCAAATAAGTGATTTATGTGAAACACACTTACAAGTTTTTCAAGTTTTAAGCTTTACCAAATACACTTTAATGTCAAAGACCCTCTTCTTCTTGGCTGCAAAGATAAATATCCTGGAGAGGAGAAAGCTGTCACAATATCGAACAATATTTTCTGGGAGTGTTCATTGGTAAATATTATTTATGATATCGATATCTTTTTATTTCTGCAATTATCCTACACTCCCCTCAACAGAGGTACCCCGTACAGTCATTTAGTAAACATACAAGCAATTAAAATAAGTGTAAATGCCAAATTTGATCTTACAAGCGGGACAGGGCAATGAGGGTAAATCTATGAGATAAAACTGGCTCATAGACAGAAGCAAGGCCATAGAAAGAAGCCAGTGTAAATTCGCCCTTGGAGTAGCCAAAATTTTCAAAAACTGTAGAATCATTCATTAAAGATGAGCATTCATAAGAGTAAATGACTAATATAATCTTAATTGCTGAAGAAAGGTAAAAATGGAGAAAGGTAAAAAGCGTAAAAAAGTGGGATCGCTTTTCCTGGCTCTTGACTGTCTGGGAAGGAAGCCGATAAGAAGTTATCTCATACAACATTTCCAGTATGAGGCTTAAATAGAGGATTTTCTTTGTATAACATTTAAGTTAGGAAAAAATATTTTTCAAAACTTAAATGTAAAAATTTTAATTTTTTTCCGGGAAACTAGCTAAAACAATACTTTAGACAGGAAGACTATTTATTAATAAGTCCTTCACAGTGACACGATTTAAGAATTTTGTTCATCAGGTTTACATTACAGATTATAGCCATTTTTGAATTGTGTTTAATTCCAGTTTCTATTTGGTTTTATTAATAAAAAAAAATAATTGTCTCTAGCTGTATTTATTTATTGAATACTTCAGTTATTTTTTCAATGACATACATTTTTATTAAAATGTACTATTCACCGATTCGCTTAAGAAGTTAGGAAGTGACTATTAAATGTCTATTACACAGGAGATGCATAAACCAAGCAGGTTTCACAAATTTAACTAAAAATGAACACATGTGTTTTTCTGTTCGCGCTGTAGTGTCCGACGAAATCGGTATTGTGAGTTGTTTTTTTTGCACACTTGCATACCGGTAGATCATGTCTATAGCAGTTGAAATCGGTTGAGATAAAAAAGTATTATTTTTTCTTTTATTTTATAAAGTTATACTTATAATAAAGTTATTCAAGAAAAATGTTTAACAAAACACAGACTAATTATTTAACAATGTCATCAGGTTCAAGATATCCGGATTAATGTATGCAGTTGAAAAGTGCATAAGAAATAGATGTCAGGATTAAGGTATAATGCAATTTTAATATTTTTCTAATATTTGTATAAATAGATTGTATTCTTTATATATTGATATATTTCAGGACTGAAGATAACTCTGTATGAGCTTAAATGTCTCAATGATGTTAATCTGATTTAATTTGTATAAATTGTTGAAACACATATTGGTTCCTCTTTTTTTTTCTTTTTTTTTTTTCAAAAGTAATATATTATTGATTTAAAAAAAAAAAAACAACCTTTGAAGACTTGAAGATAAAAAAATAATGATTTACAATAGCTTGACTGGAAAAGCTGATTAGCAACATCTTTAGGATTCCTAAGCGGTGTGAGGCAGACAAGTGTGTAAGAGACCCGCTTGTATAAGAGGGGCAAATATGTCCTTTTTTTTATTCCTTTTCTACGGTGACCTGTAGTTGGTTCTCGTAGCTCCGTTATGAGGTTAGCTGAGCGGGACCTGCCACGGCCCGACTGTCAAAATCCCAGGAGCCCGTGTCGTCTGTGACGCAAGCGGTACGGGCCGACCCCCGGGGCCCGTTCGCCATCCACTTGGAAGACTTTCACCCCGCTCTGAGGAAGAGCTAGGAAGTAGAGCTCGTCCCTCGCCAAGAGGAGCCTCGCCGTTGTCTAGTGTTGGAGAGATTCGGGGAGGCGTCATTCATGTTAGTGGCACTAACAGCAGCAATGGAGGAACATAAGATCCGAGTTGCATCTATTCAGTTCTACTCTTAAATAAGACAATAAAACCAAAATGTTTTGTCAAATAAATAGATATACACAAAATAAAAATAGGAGAAGGAAAGAGCGTAGTGAACACACACACAAAAAAGGAAAATTATACAGAGTATTTCGATATTTTCGGGAAGACTACTCGCCCTTCGTCAGAGTGGAGTGAAGAGTGACTGACTCTCTCTCTCTCTCTCTCTCTCTCTCTCTCTCTCTCTCTCTTTCTCTCTCTAAATACATATGTACACACACACACATACACACATATATATAAACTAAAAGGTTACTTCCACCACCAATGAATATAGGACTGTCATACCTTCTATTTTCCGTCTTCATTGGTTTCTTTGCAGAAACAGATGCTTTGCAGAAACCAATGAAGACGGATAATAGAAGGTATGATAGTTCTATATTCATTGGTGGTGGAAATAACCTTTTAGATTATTTACCTGACAAAGCTAGTCAAGCGAAGGTATTACTAACACGCATGCTTAACAAGGCCAACAGAAGATGGTTTGCAGTAACCAATGAAGACGGATAATAGAAGGTATGATAGTTCTATATTCATTGGTGGTGGAAATAACCTTTTAGATTATTTACCTGACACAGCTAGTCAAGCGAAGGGTTGAAAAGCTATTGAACCTTGTGACAGGAGCTAACAAACTAACTTAGATGTAGCGGCGAGAAAAAAATCATGATCTATGTAGAAGACAATACCGGCCTTTTTTAATGAGAATTATTTCACTGAGGTATGGAGATCGAAAATCTTGAAAATGGAGGTGTCTTCAAAATGTCCATTCTCTTTTATCTTAAGTAGTTTGAGTTAAAATCATATCACATAGATATATAGAATTTGTGAATGTTTAAAATGGTTCTGTCCCGAAAATCTGATTTTGATTGATGACCATTCTTTTCTGCCTTAAATAGTTAAAATAAAAAGTGTGTAATGAGTGAGCATGAGATTTCCATCGAAATTAAAATTCAAAACCGTAAAGAACAACCAATATGAACACTCCTTATTGATTTTGACGGCGAAATGAAAAAAAGAAAAGAATAAAATTATGTTTTTCTGCTGTTATTTCTTGTATGAAAGTACTTTTTTTCTCTTAATGCAAAACTCTGTTCGATATTTTTCGGACAATAAAACGATTTATGCTATCCTGCTATTTTAAAAAGTTTAATGTTGCTTTTTAGTAAGAAGAAAAAATGTGCGAATTTATGCCAAACGGAATGGATATTTTCCAGTAATGTCAAATTCCATTGAAGAAATTAAAATGCCTCTACTGTGTTGGCCATTCAGTTTAGTTTAACGAATATTAATTCTTAAAAAAATGCCAAATGTAAAAACTTAAATTACTTAATTAAACTCTTACTGGCAGTGGTGTATCTGGCTGTAAAATTTAATAACTTCATCTTCAGCAAGAAATTCCTTTTATTTTTACTTCTCAAATTACATTTAGAGTTAAAGTAGAAAAAAAAAAAGAAAAAAGAGAGTAACCTTTACATAAAGTTATACATTTTGAAAACAGGTTTACATGAAACCCAGTCTGGTAAGAAACATTTAAAGGTTTAGCTGATGCAATTATGACTTAAATTTAATAACTCTATATTTTCAACATTAAAATAACTTAAACATAAATAATCTATTTTATTATTCAAAGTGTAGAGATTTTCTAAAATTCAAATTTAAATAGAAATACAAAATAATCATCAATAAATAATAGTCGCTTATCATATGTAGTAACTGTTTGTAAAACACTTATTACTATTTTATTATATTACCTAAAATCCAGATTTATAAATTGTAATTTATATCAATTACTTTCCTTATTTTCTTTTTTTTTAAATTATTACATGCAGAGAAAATACATAAGAACGGTGCGCTGGTGCTACAGGCCCTCAACATTCCATTTATTTAATAAATTAATAAACAATTAATTTATTTTTATTTAAAACAACTATTATAAATTGCTTGAAAAAAACCATTATTAACTCTCCTCAAATTTAGACTTATTGCGTTTCAAGAAACGAGGAGTTCAAAAATTGAATAGAAAAAAATGTATGTTTGTACACAAATTTTTTCAGAAGCGTAAAACCAACCGATTTTTATCAAATTTGTATTTATCTGTTCAGATGATAATACTACTTTTATATGAGAAAAATTATTTTTATAACTTTACGAAGAATTATTTTACCATTAATTTAGATTTTTCAAAATCGTTCTAGCTTCTAAACGTTTACTAATCAACTAGGTGCTGTCGCGATCTATACAAAAGCACCGACCTTTACATTGTCATTAATTAATTTTTCAATAAATACAAAGGTTATTCTAAAATAAGATATTTTGTGTTGTGGAGGCCAGAAGCACGCCTAGGTTGATTTGCCCGAGATTGATTTTTCATAGAAACGCCCTCGTGCTGTGTAATGGAATGAATTTCTTTAAGAAATATATTGCTGGCTGAGTATTTTTAAATTTTTTTTTTCTTTGCAAAAGTAGAAAATTATATATGTAATTTATTTGAGAAACCTATCATGATACAATATTTGTTTCAAAGATTGATAAAAAACGTTGCAGGTTAATTGTTTAAAATTGTTATAAATAATATCATGAAATAATGTATACTGGTATTATAATTATCAAAATTTGCAAGAAAAAAACTGTTGTGTAATTAATTATTTTCAGCGTTTTTCTTTCCATGTACCTTTAAAAAATATTTCTAAATTATAAAGCAGTAGAGAGTCTAGAACATTAGATCTTAAAGATTCCTTTTCCTGTGTCACATAATATAACGCGCTTGAAAAGGAAATGTCTGTGTTTGATTCCCACCATTTATTACTTAGTTTAAGAATCATAAGAAAAATTAACAAGCAAAATAATTGTGCTAGTAATTACATTAATAATTACTTTTCGGCACTATAGTACTGTATAATATTTGTCAAAATATATACTTAAAAGAACAAAATATAACAATATTACATAGAATTTATAATTATTTCGTGTAAAATTTATGTATTACATATAAATTTTACATTCATATAATAATCTGCAAATACCTATGAAGGAATTTTCTCTTGACTATCTTCACCTATGGATTTTGTTTTCAAATATTCTAAATGCTTATATTATCAAACATTTCAAAAAATTTATTCTCCAAAGGTTTTAATTAAATAGCATAAAATAATACTGAATAAGGATATTTAGATTAACGAAAGCAGAACTATTAGAAATTCTTTTCAAGCATATTGTATAGCCCAATTTACCACAGATGTTCAAATCATTATTATATTTTTAAAATAAATGCAAGGGAATAGAGTAAAAAAAATCTTACTCCCTCAGCCGGGACTCCAACCCGGGTCTCCTGCTTTTAGGGCAAGTGTGCTGACCACTACACTACAGAGACAAGCTATATAAGCTCTTCTACTCCCCGCACTTTACTCCGAGTCTAAACCCCCAAGGAAGACGAATATATCGTTATATGCTCAAAGGAGCTTACATTTTACGCTATTTTTTAGACTCTCATTTTTTCCTATTTTTTTTTAAATAATGATTTTAGTTGTGGTATTTAATTCCACGTTAAATTTTATACAAGAAATCCAAGGGAGTAAGAATAAATTGTATTTCTCGTATAGAATTTAACGTGGGATTAAGTACCACAACTAAAATCATTATTTATTATTATGTTTCTTTTTACACGTGGAGTCACTCACAGCCATGAAAAGTTTGTTTACACGAAAAATACTTGTGGATCCGCTGTTTATNTTAAATAATGATTTTAGTTGTGGTATTTAATTCCACGTTTAATTTTATACAAGAAATCCAAGGGATTAAGAATAAATTGTATTTCTCGTATAGAATTTAACGTGGGATTAAGTACCACAACTAAAATCATTATTTATTATTATGTTTCTTTTTACACGTGGAGTCACTCACAGCCATGAAAAGTTTGTTTACACGAAAAATACTTGTGGATCCGCTGTTTATTAGATGGTATTTTTCTATTTCCCCGAAGGTATGAGACGACGATGACTATTAAACATGCTATTTACTGAATAAATAAACAACGGCGAATTTTGTTTTGACTAAAATTATTTTGGAATGGGAATTTCCTAAAATTTCGCTCTTCCCAAGGCCAAAATGATGACATATAGAAGGCTGATTAAAGCATACTCGTGATTTTTTTTTTTTTGTTGTTTTTGGTTTTTTTTTGTGACACTTCGGGGGTAGTACTGTCTCCTTCATAATACTGCAGTGTGGGTCGAAAACACTTGAGGCCTCTACGTAAACTAAAATTATGTCTGCTGATAAAATCAAGTGTTATCTAAACTCAAGTGAATTATGTTATAAGATAAGAAGAGTCAGATCTTTTGACGGCCGACTGTCTCGGAAAATAATCTCTTGAAGTGTTTATTCATGGGGGTAAATATGGGAAAAAAAAATTCACTTCAAGTGTTTTTGCAACTACTTACAGTAAGAGTTGGTCTTATGTATGTTTTCCATACAAAATTTTAAAAAGTCCGATATAGCAATATACGTTTTCAAATATACAATTAATTTCGGAATAATAGGACTCAACTTTTTTATTAATGAATATTGATAAAAATTAACTTAACACATTAATCAATATTGATTTGAATTTAATAAAAAAACATCGCAATTCGTCTACTTCAAGCAACAATATTGTACCACTACACGTCAGTTCTTTCCAGCAAAATTTAAGGCTTTTGGGGAATCCTTACTCTCGATCAAATAATTTTTTTTTTTTTTACTTTTGGTAAACTTATTCTAAAAGTTATTTACTTGCAATACGATTTCTCAATAAGATAGAAGAAATATTATTTGTAATTATACTAGCCTAAATCGCACTCCTTAAAAATGTGAAAAATTATGAAAACATTTATTTTATTTTATTCAAGGTTTTAATCTGAATTACATTAATTTAGTTAACTTCTCTGACATTCACTAAGTAAACCTCTCTGACTTTTATTATTCTTTACTGAATTCCTTTTTTGTTGCGTTTGTGCCCAAATATCTAGGGCTTTCCTTTCAAAGAGTTTAAAATGATGGGTATTGTACTGAATTGTCTTTAAATTCAAGATGGCATAGGTTATTTAATATAAATTTGCAGTTCTTATAACAAAATTTTCATGTCTATAAAAAAAAAATTAGAAGAATATTAGATTAATGATAAATTACCTGCAAAAGTTTACGGATTTCATGGGTATAAAGTACTTTTATATAGTATTTTAATTTTTCATAAATATTGAATTAGTAAATTAATATAAATTTGCAGTTCTTATAACAAAATTTTCATGTCTATAAAAAAAAAAAGAAAAGAATATTTGATTAATGTTAAATTACCTGCAAAAGTTTACGGATTTCATGGGTATAAAGTACTTTTATATAGTATTTTAATTTTTCATAAATATTGAATTTGTAAATTACTAAAATTGATTTCAGCTTTATAATAACAATATTGTTAAAATTTAACCCAAGTGGTTCAAATCACAATGTTTATTTCAACTCAATTCAATTACTCATGACCACATGTGAAGAACTATTTACATGAAAAATATTTGTATGTTTTGTGTAATTTATTAGGTAACATTCTGATATTTCCTTACTGAACAAATAAACAATACGGATTTTGTTTTTTTCGAAACGTTATTTACCACTGGGAATATCCTCCACTCCAAAAAAAATAAAAAATAAAAAAATTAGAGACGCAAAAGTAAAACTTAATAATCATGA
>KZ810018.1:10676-33471 GCA_000696205.2 Oncopeltus fasciatus
TGTACATCGTTGAAAACATGTGTCATGGGTTCAGTATTTTTTTTTTGCGTTATATGGTCCTATACGGGCTTATGACGGTGACAACCTTTCTATAAATAAGAAGAGAATTTTTTGAGGATTTAGAATTTTATTTATTTATTTATATGATGAGGTTGCACATGAAAATTAGTTTAAGAATCATTATATAACTTCAAAAAGTTTACTAAGTTCTCTACTTTTTCTACAGCGATAATATAATTTAAAAAATGCTACTTATACAAGATTTTTAACATCTACTAAAATTTATAGTTGATTTTTATTATTTTTATTTATTTTATTACATTAGGAAGTAATGTGAAGGCAATGTTACATTAGGACATAATAACATTGAACTTTCAATGACATTATACAATCATTGATAATCAAAATCAAATTCCTAATAGTGGAGAATATACAGGAAAGAGCAGTGAAGATTAGTTGGGAAGCTGGCATTTCTCTAGATCTCTGACGCAAGTTGAGAGAGATGCTCTCCCTTGAAGGTGTGGACAATCTCCAGAATTACCTCGTTGGATGCTGTGGGTCTGTAGGGCGGGGACTCCCCCAGTCCCGCCTCCAGACGTCAAGACGACACAAGGGGCTTCCCCTCAACGCGATTGCCCCTACGACACAATCACCTGCCGCTAATAACAGCTGGTCGACAAGTTCAACACTTCCGTAAATACCGATGTCATGAGACTGAATGGTATAGCGATAGTCGACAGTGATCTGCCCTGTTCAGACATTTCTCTTCCACATCTTACCTACTTCTTCCCGCCCTATTTTGGATGGGAATCCAAATCCCAACGCCTGGCTCAGAAGATCCAAACGGATTCCTAAGCCGTTACTCTATGCTAACTATACATATGCCTCTTTGATGTGTTTTTAATGTGACTTATGGGATCTACTGTGTTTACTCACAAAGAAATAGGTTAAAATTCCTCTGAAGACAGGATTAATGCCTATGATAGGTTCATTAAATGTGTCATTTTAGAAATTCAAGAAAGAAAATATAAATATTTAACTTATAGGATTAAAATAAAAATTAATAATTAGTAGATTTTTTTTGTCGGGGTTCGGTCAAGGTTGAACCAAAGGTTGAGTCATGAACATTAGATACCAGAGACAGGACACCCACACTCGCCTTCATGATTGCCCTGAAAATTTCTTAAAATTTAAGCCGAAACGTCGGCAGATAATAAAAAACTACTCATTTTTAAAATTTTATTTTTAGATTATCCTTGACCGAACCTCAACAAGAAACATCTAATAATCTCTACGGTCAAAAACTCTCCATTTAAAAATTAATAATTTCTGTTCTTTCTAATATTTCATATTTCACATTTTTTATTTTATGATTGTAGTTTATCTTCGTGCCGAACATGTAATTAAGGAAACTCGTCAAATATGAGCTGCTAAATTGAGCACATACCCCTTTTTTAAAATAATAAGTAAATGTGTTCTTGAAAACTAGAAAGAGCAGTGCGGGTAAACATGGCACTTCTTCCTCTGAAATGTAAAGATGAGATGGGCCATGAGCAATTTTTTTTCTCACTATTTCCAGACCATATTTTCCCCCCACCCTGAGTAAGATCTCGATCTCATCATTATAATTCAAGAATCACTTCCCATATCTCCTCCCCCCGAAGCCTTTAATCCTTCACGTACCGAAACATCATGAAACATCATCCTTTACCATCAGAAAATGAATATCACTCATCACTGCTAGAATCCTTCCCAGCCTTCTTCGGAAAGGTTTCCTGCCCCTAACCCAAATTTATAATAGAATCATCAGAACCACACATTTCCCGACCCAATGGAAATATTATAGTGATACCTTAAGCGAACAAACCTCTAACCTCGACCAACTGATACAGTCCCTGACCACCAATTCTACCACCCAGCAAGTTTTAGACATTTTCGTTGCCCTTGAGTGTAAGGAATACTTCGCGGGTGTCTTTCAGGATATTGCTCAGGCATCCTAGCCTTCTTATCTTCAACTTATTATCCTATCCCTAGGTCCTACCTCACTCAAAGATCCTACCATCCTCAATTCCAATCAGCCAAATCATCCTCTCCTCCCTCAACTGCAGGTGTACCTCAAGAAAGTTTCTTCGATCTCTTCTTTTATATCCGATAGTCTCAGGCGAATTTCATTGTAAACATAACATAACCTACCGAGGCGAATTCCCTACCATATTATCTTTGAGGGAACTAATCCCCTCAGTGTTACTGGCTTGTTCTTTGACCTTTGATCCCGCACCCTCCAGCGACTTTTCTAGTAACCAAGACTTAACCTGCCCCATCCCAATGAGGGGCTAATCCCCTCCTTAGTTATTGGCATATCTGTCGACCTTTGACCCCAACAATATTTTATTTAATTTAATCTTAATTCCCTATGGGAGTTAATCCCCCAATATTCTGTTATTTCACATTTTACCCCTCAACCTTAAGGGAATTTCCTAAATTCTTAATTTTTCCCTATACCTATGAGGGGCTAATCCCCCCCTCCCTTGTTATTGGCTTATCTGTTGACCTTTGACCCCCCATCTCCTTGGTACTAGATTCCTGAGACAAAAGTTCAAATCTCAACGCGCACAACTTTTGCTTTCTGTGCTTCTGTTTGTAATTCCTAGCGTGCTCCTAGGGAATACCCAGCCTTAATGAGTACCATTCTCCTATTGTTGAAAATCAGGCAGCCAGAAAGGGGTGCTGACCACACCTTTTCTAGTGTTTCGTGAGTTGATATCTTAACATATATTTCCCCTTTGGGTCTTTTGCGGGGCTGATTACCTTTTTTAATTAATTAGATATCATAATCCTCCATTGAACTTTGGTACTCACCCAAATAATCCAACCCAAATCGTATCCTATCCTTAAAATCCGAAGTCCTCTGGTATTTTCTTAAAGCTCCTTATTATGTAACCAATTTTTCCATCCACAGTCAAAGAACTTGCCGAATCCCGTTTTCCTAAATTCCACTACAAATTATATGCTCGTCATAACCCACTCTGTCAAAGTCTACAGAATCGCATCTTGCAAACCCTCCCCGTCATCATAAAAGTCAGTGGCCAAGAGACCTTCGTTCTTTTTTCTCATGCTCATCACTAGACACTTTAGTAAAATACCAATAGTATAATATTACAATGTATTTATTATTAATTATTTATTTCACTTATATTTTTGTGAATTATGATTACCGTTATCATTATTGCCATTATTAACTTAGGTGTGTAAGGCAGTGGCTAGCATCTTCTCTCTAGTTAAATGAAGTGAACTTTATAATTTTTTTAAACAATTTACATATTTTACTGTCCCCCAAACAAACCTATAACTTCTTCTCAGTTCAATCAAATTTTTTATTCACTGGGCTCCCATTTCCTTGCTGGCGGCGACTACATTGGTCGTACTCTGAACACTTCCCTTTCCTCCAGGCTTCTCACAGCCCTCTCCCCGAATACTCCCACATACTGGCCTGCAGATGGCAATCGAGTACCAGTCTCATTGCCTTTTTTGTCTGCAAAAGCCTACATCCACTCCAATCCTTTACCAGCACACTCAACGACCTTTCTTCTGATCACAGTTCCGTATTCCTGACCATGTCACTACAACCCATCCCAAAACCGACTCCTCCGTCACTGGTTAATGGCCAAGCTGATTGGGATAGGTTCAAATCCCACCTTGAAGGCGCTATAGACCTCAGAATTTCCTTAAAATCCCCGCAAGATCTTGACGATGCTGTACAATCCTTCACCTCTGCTATTCAACAGTCGTGCTGGATAGCATCAAAACCTACCTCGAAAAAACTTCTAAATCCCAATTCTTTAAACAACGAACCTCTTCCCATCCATATACAGACTCATATACTATCCCAAAGACGGGCCAGATCCACATGGCAGAGAACACGACACCCAACCGACCACCAAGCTGATAACAAAATGAGCCGTTTAGTGCCACGGGAACTCAGATCTTATCACAACAAGGAATTCAACAATCATCTCTCCTTCCTCACAACGGAAGACAAATCCCCTCTGGACTGCCACCAGAAAAATCCTCAATTACCACTCCTTCACCTCTCGATGATGGCATCTAGGCAGCGTCCGATGCAGACATAGCTGAGATCTTTGGGCGTCCTCTACATCAAACTTTCACTCCTCACCCTGACCCAGAAAACCATTCTAAAATCACGGAGGTAGAAGAATTCCTTGATTCTCCTCTTCCACTGTCTCCACCTCCTAAAGCCGTCACCGCCTCTGAGGTCAAATATATCCTTTCCCCTTTGCCTAAACGCAAGTCTCCCGGGTACGATCTTATTACAGCCCAATTTTTAACCACTTTCCCAATAAAGCCTCTCCTGTGGAAGTTATCCACCGTAATCCTATTCCCAAAGCCTGGTTAACCCCCAAGTAATCCTTCTTCCTATCGCCCAATAGGCTTACATCACCTCTTTTCAAAGGTCTTTGAGAAGATTCTTATTAAAAGGCTGATACCAATCGTAGACATTTCACCATATACTTTCGAAACACCAGTTTGGTTTCCGAGCCAAACACTCCACGGTTCAACAGGTATTTCGTGTTGTAGATTGCATATATTTCTCTNATTTTACTGTCCCCCAAACAAACCTATAACTTCTGCTCAGTTCAATCAAATTTTTGATTCACTGGGCTCCCATTTCCTTGCTGGCGGCGACTACATTGCGAAACATCTACAATGGGGCTCCAGGACGACTAACTCCCGTGGTCGTACTCTGAACACTTCCCTTTCCTCCAGGCTTCTCACAACCCTCTCCCCGAATACTCCCACATACTGGCCTGCAGATGGCAATCGAGTACCAGTCTCATTGACTTTTTTGTCTGCAAAAGCCTACATCCACTCCAATCCTTTACCAGCACACGACCTTTCTTCTGATCACAGTCCCGTACTCCTGACCATGTCACTACAACCCATCCCAAAACCGACTCCTCCGTCACTGGTTAATGGCCAAGTAGATTGGGATAGGTTCAAATCCCACCTTGAAGGCGCTATAGACCTAAGAATTTCCTTAAAATCCCCGCAAGACCTTGACGATGCTGTACAATCCTTCATCTCTGCTATTCAACAGTCGTGCTGGATAACATCAAAACCTACCTCGAAAAAACCTCTAAATCCCAATTCTAACGATGCCTAAACGCAAGTCTCCCGGGTACGATCTTATTACAGCCCAATTTTTAACCACTTTCCCAACAAAGCAGTTTCCTCACCTACCTCTACAACACCATTCTCCGAACCACACACTTTCCTCTCCTGTGGAAGTTATCCACCGTAATCCTATTCCCAAAGCCTGGTTAACCCCCAAGTTATCCTTCTTCCTATCGCCCAATAGGCTTGCATCACCTCTTTTCAAAGGTCTTTGAGAAGATTCTTATTAAAAGGCTGATACCAATCGTAGACATTTCACCATATACTTTCGAAACACCAGTTTGGTTTCCGAGCCAAACACTCCACGGTTCAACAGGTATTTCGTGTTGTAGATTGCATATATTTATCTTTCGAGAACAAGCAGTACTGCATTGGTGCCTTCCTCGATGTGTCGCTAACATCTGACAGGATCTGGCATCGCCGACTGTTGTTTAAATTTAAATCCATCCTTCCAAGCACCCTTTACCCTATCATTCGTCTCTAGCTAACCGATCGAGTCTTCATGGTCCGACAAGGATTAGATTACTCCGAATATTACCAAGTGGAGGCGGGAGTTCCACAAGGTAGTGTGCTCGGGCCCATCCTTTACATCCTGTATACTGCCTATATCCCCTCTCATCCTAACACACTCCTTGCAACCTTTACTGATGACCAAGCAATCCTTTCTTCCGATTTTGACTCACATATTGCCAGGAGAAATATCCAACGACATCTCATGGACATACAGCGATGGTGCCAGCTCTGGCGCATTAACGAAAAAAAATTCCGTGATGTTACTTTCACACTAAGGAAGAAACAGCCTGGCAGAATTTACTTTAATGATATTCCTATCCCTACTTTCGACTGCGTCAGGTATCTGGGCGTTCATCTTGACTCTCGACTAACATAAAACACACACACTCAAAAATCAAAAGACAGGAACTAAATAGGAGATTTGTACAACTCTACAAACTGTTAAACTTTAACTGTGACCTAACAGACTAACTCTTTATAAGACGCTGCTGAGACCTATTTAGACTTATGGAGTCGAACTGTAGGAAACTGCTAAACCATCCAACATCCAAAGAATACAGTCCTATCAATCCAAAATCCTAAAAATGATTGTTGATGCACCCTATTACGTTGCCAACTCCTTACTCCTCAATGATCTTGAAATCCCTTTTGTAAAAGAAGTTATCATAACCCGTTTTAATAAATTCCACTCTGAACTTTCCATGCATCCCAATCCTTTAGCCCAAACTCTGTCTAGTATAACCCTTCCTAGTAACCCACCATGCCGCCTGAATAGGAAATAGCCGCGTGACCTCATCACTGCCAACACTTCCTAATAAGAATTGAAAAAAACAATAAAACAAACAATTGTAAATACAAATAAATACAAGTAAATAAATGGAATTAGTGATTTAGGAGTACTGCCATTGGGCAGCTTCTCCACCAAGTGAAATACACGCTAATGTAATTAAAAAAAAAATCATTATTATTTTNACTGTGGGGAACTGCTAAACCATCCAACATCCAAAGAATACAGTCCTATCAATCCAAAATCCTAAAAATGATTGTTGATGCACCCTATTACGTTGCCAACTCCTTACTCCTCAATGATCTTGAAATCCCTTTTGTAAAAGAAGTTATCACAACCCGTTTTAATAAATTCCACTCTAAACTTTCCATGCATCCCAATTATATTAGGATATACTTATTAAGTATTTTGAGAGCACATTGCAAGATGCACGCTGTGTAAGATGCAATTTCTAAATGAAGTGTTTAAAAAAAAAAATTTATCATTATTAAAAAGAAAGCCTTTTAAAATATAATGCAGCTCCTGTATCTTGAAAACTTATATAATACGACCGCTAATTAAATAGATAAATTCATAGGATAAATTTCTCTTACACCTTGCTCCTTGCTTCTTTCATTATGGTTGCACAATCAGAATCGGTGTAGGATTTGAGTCAGGTCCAGTAAGTAAAAACTGTGGGCATTTTTATTAATTTCCGTTTCGCTGGGGTTCACCAGATTCCTGCATAGCATTAAGTTGGGGTGAATCACAGTGGTCGTGAACTTCACCTGTCTGAGTCAGAGACGTTGAACAATCGTGGGCAACATCCCCTCATGTACAACCCATAACAAAAGAGAATCGGGAATACCGCACTTGAAAACCGCAGTAAGGTACACATTATCAATCAAAATACCACAGAGTGCACATGACACAATGCCCTGCCGCCATCTCTACATTTGAGGTGTTTGCGCAGACTCGCGAAATAATTTCTTTTTTAACGATATGAACAGGAGAGAGTGAGATGTCGCGGTAACAATCAGTTCAGTCACTTACACTGCGCGGTCGCCGGTACTTTTGGTTAACGCTTATGTCTCCTCCTGTAGAAAGAAACTATCAATATATAGAAACTTGAAATTGGAAATAAAACAATTTATTCGAGAGATACATATTTTGATAGAGGGAGTGAGAATGAGTACGGATATGAGTAATGACAGGTAGGGGGGAGGGCAAATATCGATTTCTTAGGTCCAGTCAACCGCACACGAATACACCTTTGAGGCATTTTTTTTTTCTCAATAAAAATTTATATTTATTACATTCTGCTAACAAAACATCTTTTGATTTTATTTGATGACTTAGTATTTAGTATATATAGGGCTTAGTATCTATATACTATGACATATATTAAAAAGTAAAAAATAAAAAAAATAAATGATAAATGCAGAGAGAAGGGTACCATTGACCCCACTCCCAATAAATTTGAGCATTGAGGATTGGAGTCAGACGACAGCTATATGGCATATGGATTACTGTGGAATGGTAGATTCCTGTGGAAGAGTTTAAAGGTCTTCGATGGCCTTCGACGAATGGAACAATAAAGTTGAGATGAAGGATAGAGTTGGAAACATAATTTGAGAGTTTCCAATTATTAATAAGATTTTGGATTGAAAGTATTGTATCTGCTGGAGGTTGGAAGTTTTAGTGACGCCCCAGAGTTCTGCACCGTATGTCCAGATCGGTCGTAGAGATGCCTTGTACAGATTTAGCTTGTTATCTGTTGTGAGTTGTGAAGGCCAATGCGCTCTTACATATTAGAGTTCGTATCATCTGTTGAGTTCTTTTCGCTCAAGTTTAATACGTTCGCCCCCAGTTAGGTCGAGAGTCAAGGTTGGAACTCAGGTAACGAGTTCAATCAGACAAATATATATGGATGATATTGTACTTGACATTATTAGGAGAATCTTTTTTGAGCTGAAAATTTATTTGTAAACATTTAGTACACGAAAATAGGAAAACCAATTTGTAATCCCGAACTGGAATTTACTAAATCAGGCAGGCTAATGGTAATTTAGAAAAGAGTTGTACTAGAAAACAATAAGAAAACAGTTAGCCACTAAGAAAACACTTTAATGATGAATATCTGTGTCATGAATGCTAAGAGAAGTGACTGTTGACGATGCTGTGTAGGTTCCAGGGTGGAGACATTTAAATGGTAATTGCATGTGATTTCGCCGTCCTATAGTCAGACGACTTGACCAATCAGATCACAAATCACCACACACATCACTTCTTCCCAGTGTTGTCGTGATTTAGGGAAATAACAGTCACTGTATAGCATTTGATTTGAAACATTAAAAAAAAAAATATTCTTTCACTCAAGAATTGCATTATCTTAGCGAATTCATCACTAACGTAGCTAACAAATATATAAATATATATACTCTCCATGTCATGTCCATGTCATGATACCCTCCACTTCTAACTGATTTAAGTAAACAATCGAAATCAGCCTTTCTTTTTGCAGGTAAAAACAATATTCGACATCACATCGCTAATTCAGCCGGAATTCGGCACATCAATAATTGTGCTTTGCAATTTTATTTTTATAATTCTATTTTCGGCGAGTCTGGCATGGTGGGGGTGTTCCGCGGGGGTGGGGGGTGCGGGTGTGGTGGTGGGATAAGGTCGACCGTCTCTTTCCTCTTCTCAAGCCGTCTCAGGCTGACAGGCTCTGATGGTCTGGATGGCTGGCACACACATGCAGACCCTCGCCAAGAGCCTTCTGTATGTTATTATGAGCTGCACTATTCAACATCAGCTACGTCCTAGAGGAACGAACCGCCTTCCTCTCCACCGGCCTGGCCAACCCATATTCGCGGGGTGCTCGCTCCCTCTGCTTCGCTGTTTTCTCCCGCCTCCCGCCTGGCCATTTCAAAAGGTATAAATGTCCCGAGTGGTTGATTGCCTATATATTAAAAAAAAAAAAAAAAAATCTATTTTCAACTCTATTTTATCGATGTAGCGAGCATAACTGGAGTTATTAAGAACAGAAAGGTATTATACAAAGAAAAAAGCCTTAAAGTCGCAATGAGTTGTTTATGTTAATACGTTTATATTTGTGTCTTAGAGAAAAAAAAAAATAAAGGATGAGTTCATTATTGATGCAGAAAGGATCGGGTAGTACCTGAATGGACTTATTGCCGAATATTATTGAAAAATGTAATATGTAATTTAGTTATTATTATAAATGGCGCTTGAACACGTTGTCTTGGCCTCCTCGAGCAGGAGCCGCTAGGAGTCTCTGTCTGGTGCCACTGCCTTCCAAGGGTTCTGACTTCAGTCTATCCAGTGATTCCTTGGTCGACCGACTTTTCTCTCTCCATGGACACTCTTCGCAGGATTCTTCCTCGTCCATGAGTACTTCATGCTCAGCCTGTCTGAGTCTGGCTCACTTGTTGACAGCGACGATATCGGGCTCGCCATAGAGTCCCCGTTGGTCCTACACTGCAATCTTCATGGGCGAGAACTGCACCAGACACCTTCCTAAGGATCATCCTCTCGAAGACAAAGAGATTCTGCCATCCGGCTATGGTCGTGGTCCAGATCTCCGCACCAAGGATAAGCATGTTATATAGGAGAACCTGTGCTCTTATTGTCTAAGCAGGTGTAGACTCAGTCCGGAGCAACACCGATTGGCGGATATTATACTGTGTTTTATCCGTTTATCAGATTTATAAAAAAAAAGGTTTGCCCAGTTTATCAGAATTACTTCACTAGGGAAGGCATTGGAAGAAATATGGCAGAGTGCCTTGGGAACAACCCCTCTACAGTGGATGGGCTGTTAAACTTTCTTAAAAAATCAGGTATAGCCTGGAAAATCTAAATTAAAGAATGAGATATTGTTATTTTAGGAGAAAGCTTTCATAGAGTTATTTATTAAAATTTTTTTTCTATCCTTGTTTTTATTGTGCTTATGTGGTTGTGTGTATGAGCGTCTGTGTGTGTGTGTGTGCGTGTGTGCGTGCTCGCGCATGTGTGTCTGAGAATGTGTATGTCAGAATATAGTTTAGTTACCATTACGTTTATTAATGTGTTTATTAAAATTATTAATGTGTTACCATTAAGTTTAGTTATTACTTTGCTTTTATGTTAGAAAACCATATTGTAATTGTTATTGTTTATAACACAATATGTTAACAAAATGTTATAGCAGATTGCTGGGAGTTATTTGGTAAATTATTACTAGCTATTATTTAATGGATTGTTGTAGAAAAATATATATAATAATATTTAAAAAAAATGTTATCAATTAATCCATTAATTTAGGTTGTTATAGTGGCTGAAATAATCCTGATTCCTGTATTTTATTAACTAATTTATAGTAAATATATTAAAGGGTATTTATAGGGCGTAATAACCTAGAAGTTGATTGCCCTCCATTATGATCTAATACTGTGTTTTATTTACACGCTTATGTCATTAATGTAGGTTACCTAGTCCAGATAGCAAAAGAAAATAATTACCAAAATTTTAGGCATAATTTTTTTGGATTAAAAAAAAATTCTTAAATTCCACATCCTGTATGAATAATTGTAGTTCTTTAAAATCTTTCCTTGATCTCCACTGTTATTTAGACGTTTTTGGGAAAACGAAGTGACCTAATTAAGTGGGAGGCTCTCCAATGTCATCCCCCTACCCCGAAGAGTAGTGTAATATGAAAATAAACAAATAAAATTACGAGAGAATGTTCCAAGTACCAAACAAAACCTAATTAAGCATACGTCAGCCACAGCTCGCGACAACGTCACTACGTCATTTGCTGTCATCACCCCACTATCTTCTGCTCCCGCCGAAACATGACCCTATTTACTATATCACAGCTCACTATGAATTCGCCGTCTTTATCACAAATTCATTTAAATTTCTCACTTACGAAGAGATTATTTGTTTGAAACCCGTTACGTTTCGGCCTAACGTTGAAAGCTGCTCGAATCATATACAAAACCGGCACCGCTCTGACAGATGACGTCAAAGAATAGCTCATTGACCTGTCACTGAGTTCGTAGTGAAAACTTTCAAAATTGTCATACCTTCCATTGTCCGTCTTCATTGGTTTCTGCAAACCATCTTCTGTTGGCGAGCGCTTTCAGACATTGTCCATCCTCGTGGCCGAATACATGTGTTCACTGTCACTGTCTGTATTCAACTGTTGAAGACAATGTCCGAATGTGCTCGTCAACAGAAGATGGTTTGCAGAAACTATTGAAGACGGATAATAGAAGATATGATAGATCTATATTCATTGGCAGTCATAATAACCCTTTAGATTATTCAAAATTGTTTTAGCAATAGAAGAGAAATAGCTAGGGCCCTTCAACCTGTGTCTTTCAGAAAAATTGCCCTTTATTTAGAAAATCAGCCCTATGTCCTTGAGGTATACACAACCCCCGTAATGTGCGTCACAATAACACAAGTAAAGATATTACTTAATTAAGCTCATACCAACTATCAAAAATATAAAACTTTATTTCCCAAATATCATCATTAAATTTTAATAAACCTTTATCATATTGAATTAAGTAACTGTAGAAAAATATTATATTAAGTAAAAAAAAAAAAAACATAAATTCATTTTCAAATCAAAGCATAGACTTTGTTATTTATAGATTTAAATTTTTTAAAAGGAATTATTCTCTTGTACATCCTTGCTGACCAGTCAAGTAAGAAACTTTGTGATTAATCTTTTATGCTCACAGTCCTCTCCGGTTTGAAAATAAAATCGTCATTTACTGTTATTTATATCCATAATGAGCCTGGGAAATGAGTTTAAATGAAATAGTTCCTTCGTGAATTTTACTTTGCAAGAATTTATAAAATAATTAGTTTTAAAATAAACTAGATAAGCTTTGTAAAATTAATGAATATTACTGTACAATGCCGTATTGTGTTATTCATAACATTTTTTTTTTTTTGGTATTACCAAAGTTTTATAGTATGATCATGGAATTAAAACGCGTTACTGATTTTTTCATAAATGACGAGCATATCAAATAGGTGGTTCTAGACTGACAATGAGGGCATTCATTAATGAATTAATAATGTGTGAATGATATGTATTCTCATTAATAATTGTGTATTTAATTCTGAATAACAGGTATTTAAATTAATCTTGCCAGCTGCTGACTATCATAGCTTTCAGACAGTACAAATGGTATATATATATTCTTTATCTATTTGGTACATGGTATATGTTTTATTTATCTGTTTTGCAGATTTCCTATACAGAAATTAGCTAATCACATTGGTATCTAGAAGTGTCTTTTTTTCTTTAAATTGAGAGTTCCATAAGACACCGGAGAATCTTGAAATATTCAATTGTATTAAAATACTGTTTGTTCAGTATGTATGTGTGTATGTGTGTGTGTATGTTTACTGTTCTCCGATGTCTACAATTTTAGAGACATGAAATAAATACAATTTGTTTGTAAACATTGAATGAATACATCTATCGAGAGAATTGGACGAAGGGAGAATGGTTAAGACGAAGAACAAAATTTACAGTCGTGATTTCGTCGTTCCAATCTGGGTTAAGAAAATTCATATAACATTACTTTGTGTGATAATTATTTATATTCTGGAATATTAGCACGGAAAACGATTATTGTGAAAGATATTTACAAATTTAATCAAGATGGTTGAGTGCTTCCTTAGGTAAGAAACTTCGTGATTAATCTTTTAAGTTTTATGTTCCCTCCGGTTTAAAAATATAATCGTCATTTACTGTCATTTATGTCTATCCATAACGAGCATGGGAAATATGTTAGGAAGTTAATAAAATTCCTAAATAAAAAAAATTTAATTTTTAATTGAAAGGATTTAGGGAGGGCACACGAGTAATAGCAGTGCTACACTCATTTTCAATGCTCTGAGGTACTTCCTTCCCGTCAGGCATTTGTTAATTCAAATATGTGTATATACACCTCTATTATAATACATAAGCACAGGTATTTCGAACTCACTAACAATAATACATAGAATGTTGATAGGATCTTATAGAGATGAGTGGTTAAGCTATTTGGTCTATAACATATTTCAGCGATTAACCACTGGGCTACCGTGACTAACTAGATTTTCTTGTGGGAAATCTGCTAATTCTTCACGAACTATTAGCATTCGGCATTGGTGTCGCGGAATGACCAATAGAAGAAGACAAACATCTGTCAGGAAGACCAGCTGATGAAGAAAAACATCTGTCAGGAAGACCAGCTGATGAAAACAAACATCTGTCAGGAAGACCAGCTGATGAGGACAAACAACTGTCAGGAAGACCAGCTGATGAGGACAAACGTCTGTCAGCAAGTCCAGCTGATAATGGCGATAGCGGAGTGACCCACTGCCCCGGGATTCAGTGGTCGTCCCTGAGACTTGTGTATCAGTGGCCGCTAGGAGGAAGACCAGGAAGAAAATACAGATCATTGACTCTATCTCGTCTTGCGCAACCTTGCGCCCACGCATCCAAGGACAAGGTCATGGACGTCTGTTTCCTACCATTTCTGTCTGCCAAACAGTTTATTTCAATTTCAATAAGTTCCATTTCAAATATTCGACATGTTAAATACCAAATCAAACATGTAGCCTTAACATTCCAGTCATCTTTTCGCTTTTAGCAGATTTCCCTTGAAAATCTAAAGATAAATAGTTCTTTCGAATATATATATGTATGTATAATAACTATTAAAAAAAATATAATAAAAAATAATAAAAGTAAGCCGCGATGAGTATAAACAGGTGGATTTATAGCTTGACTTAACTGAAGAGAAAAAAAAAAGTACTAGCACACCAATACGAACTGCCCCTTTAATAAATTTGGCAACACGTTCTTTAGTATCGACAATATTTAACGTATAAGCCTCATTAACATCCACAACCAAAAATTGTGTGCTTTGTTTGTGGGCGTGTTAGTCTGCTCTCTAGCGTTCTTAATTTTTTAAACTTCATCATGACTTTATTATTCCTCTCGTCCAAGACCTAATCTACACCCACTTTACACTCTTCCACAGCCAGCTTCCATTTCATCCTAATCAATATGCCCAATCCCTGTCATCGGACTTCAATCCTTACAACTCTCCCCGCCGACTAAAACGAAAATGGCCTCCCGACCGTTTGGGTCTTGACGCCTAAATTTATTGAGCGCGGGTTCAATGGGCCCATTCTCCCTGAAATGTGACATTTAATTGATTTTTATTTTAATATGGAATATATAGTTGACTGTCAAGCTCTTTGAAGAGAGGAATGTCGGGAATTCGTTCATGGTAGTTGATGAATTAAAATCTAATTTGTAACCAAAAACATATAAAAATCAAACGACAAGAACTCAACAGACGCCACGGACTCNAAAAGTAAGCCGCGAAGAGTATAAACAGGTGGATTTATAACGTGACTTAACTGAAAAGAAAGTGGTACTAGCACACCAATACGAACTGCCCCTTTAATAAATTTGGCAACACGTTCTTTAGTATCGACAATATTTAACGTATAAGCCTCATTAACATCTACAACCAAAAATTGTGTGCTTTGTTTGTAGGCGTGTTAGTCTGCTCTCTAGCGTTCTTAATTTTTTAACCTTCATCACGACTTTATTATTCCTCTCGTCCAAGATCTAATCTACACCCGCTTCACACTCTTCCACAGCCAGCTTCCATTTCATACTAATCAATATGCCCAATCCCTGTCATCGGACTCCAATCCTTACAACCCTCCCCGACGACTAAAAATGGCCTCCCGACCGTTTGGGTCTTGAAGCCTAAATTTATTGGTAACGGGTTAAATGGGCCCATTCTCCCTGAAATGTGACATTATTTGATTTTTATTTTAATATGGAATATATAGTTGACTGTCAAGCTCTTTGAAGAGAGGAATGTCGGGAATTCGTTCATGGTAGTTGATGAATTAAAATCTAATTTGTAACCAAAAACATATAAAAATCAAACGACAAGAACTCAACAGACGCTACGGACTCTTATAAACAGGCGTTCACAGCTCACAACAGAGAATAAACTGAGTCTCTATAAAACACTAATACGACCGATCTGGACATACGGTGCAGAACTCTGGGGTGCCGCTAAGCCTTCCAACATCCAACGTATTCAATCCTTCCAATCCAAAATCCTAAGAGTTATTGCAAATGCTCCATACTACGTCTCGAACTCTACCCTACATCAAGATTATAATATCCCATTCGTCCAAGACTTCATCTCCACTCGCTTCACGCTCCTCCACTGTAAACTCCAATTTCACCCTAATCCATATGCCCACTCCCTGTCATCGGACTNTCGTTTAACATATAATGTTTTTCTATTTTATGCCAAATAAACATTTCAAAACAAAATATATAAAAAAATAGTATAGTATAATAGTACTACTAATAGCGAAAAAGACAAAGTTTAAACACTGCTCCATCTATTTCTTCTAAAGATAGTTCAGAGTCTAACTTAGCGACAATAATCAAAATCCTTTTCACGGAAAGATTAAATTAGTTATTTACAGCTATTTACATAACTCTTTGGAACTGGTCTTCTTCAAACCGAACAAGCTCCTGAGCAAATCGTTCATGTGGATCGTGGTCATGCAGGAAAAAATATTAAAAAATGACTGACTGTACTTTATTTTTTTATTAAGTAAAACTCTTGCTTCTTATTTCAATAAACAGTAATTCTTAATAAATTTCATATTTTGAATGCAGTAAGTTCAAAAACTTTATTTTGTACGATATTATCAGATTAATTTGTCTGAATATACAATAAAAAACAATTTTTTTAATCATTATTATACTTCATACTTTTAAGTATTATATCTTAATTTAAAAAGTTTGCTATTTACTTAGTTTAATAATATTTTTCTATTGCACTTTCCGTTGAAATAGTTGCAGTATTTGATGGAGGAGTTATCTACATGTAGCCACCTCACTTAGTTTGTTCACAAATTCCTCAAGACATGTTTGACTTCTTGATAAGAAGAGATTTTTTTTTTTTTGAAACGGTAGGATAAGTTCGATAAACACTCGCAACACTATAATTTACACATTCTTACATATAATGTTTAAAATAAAAAATAATCTTCATCATCAACATCATTAGTAATCCCCTCTGTCCTTTTGCTGTTTTTTTATTTTTTTGAACTTTTAAAATATGTATTTTTATTTTGCTTCATTTACATAAGGAATCTGTACTTTTTATTGTCATTTTGCTGATTTTCTCTGTTAACAATAAACAAATACTTCATATAATAATCTAAAAGGTTATTTCTACCACCAATGAATATAGAACTCTCATACCTTCTAACAATTAATGAGAGGGAATAGAATATAAAAAACTATATGTCCCAGCCAGGAATCGAACCTGGATCTCCTGCTATCCGGGCCGGTGTACTTTCCAGTTATACTACCAGGACGTGTTAGTTGTCTTATTCAATTCTCATACCTTCTATTCCCTGTCTTCATTGGTTTCTGCAAACCATCTTCTGGTGGCATGAACACATGATTCGGCCACGAGGATGGATAATGTCGGAAAGTGCTCGCCACGAGCGAGACGGATAATAGAAGGTATGATAGTTCTATATTCATTGGTAGTGAAAATAACCTTTTAGATTCTTGATAAGAACCTGCCAAGGATGGGACTCTATCTTGTAACACCATGCACGAGGAACACAAAAGGATTTCTAAGGCGAATCTAGGACCACAGTTTTGATTTTAAGTAAAAAAGATCAAACATTTTTTATTGGGTTTTAAAATTCTTTCTTTCATCTTCCTGTTCACGGCACCTTATTTTATAGTTTTTTAAAATCTCAATATCGTTTTTGCTAATGAGCTACCTTCATGACGTGAATATATAAGTAGACAATAAAAAAAGAGGAATGTCAAAGTGCGGTGGGTGGGGGGAACGCCATGGTACCTCAGGGGTTATCTCCCTTTGGGTCTCTCAATCCTGACGTTGCGGGTTCAAATCCCGGCCAGGTAGATTTTTTATTTATAAATAAAAGCTTGTTCTGAGCGGTGGATGTTTAGAATGGGGTGGCAACCTGTAGAAGCCCCTCCCACAATGACCATAAATGGTTGAAAGGAAGGATAAGACACACACACACACACACACACACACAAGTAACCACATCCGAACAGTAGTATTGTTAGATATTTCTTGAACACGCGGCGTTAGTATTAAGAGATCCTCACGACACAGCCACCGTCCTTGGAATAAAAATCTGACCGGTCAGCAATGACGTCACACTCAAAGTCAGCTACCACCCAACTTACCTTGGCAGACCGTAATTTCTCTGGTGGAATGCATTCGATGAATTTATTTCTAATATATTACGGACCTTGTAAGTTACAGTATTAAACTATATAGAACATATTATATTGTTTCGAGCTGCATTTTATTCTTTAAAAAAAAATAGGCAGAAAACGTTTTTATCCTTTCAGTTGGGAGTACGAAAAAGCTTAAATAAATCCAGGTGCATATTATTAAATGTAAGTATCTAAAGACAAAACAAAAAAGTTTTTATATTGAAATAATACTTATTTACGAGTATCATTACTTACTCTAAATTCTTCAGAGAATTATAATTTAACTCCTCAGTTTACATAATACTTGTTTCCATTGTTTACAATATACTATACGTTCCTTTTGATAATGTATTTATTTAAAGTTTTCTATGAAGAGCACTTTAATATTTAAATTAATAAACATAACCCCGTCACTTGTTGTTTTTCAAAACTTAATAGCATTAATTTCATTAAATTTAGAAAAAAATTAGAAGTCTTTAAGACATTATAATCCTAATTTCAAATTTTAATAAAAGCAGAAATTAGGGACTTCATAATTTAATAAAATGTATGATTCAGCTATTTAAATAAACTTTGGTACATTCTGTTAAACATCTATGGCTGCTTATAGTAATATAGACTTTATATAGTACTTATATAGTGTAGGTTGTTACCCATCAGCTACTGCAAATCCTATATGAAAGACCTATAACCAGAAGATTTCTTGATAATGTCTATATTAGACACATTAAACATATTGTTTAAATAATGATAATAATTGCGGTATGTAATCCTACGTTAAATTTTATACAAAAAATACAAAGGGAGCCAGAAAAAAAAATCATACTACCCCAGCCGGGGCTGGAACCCGGCTTTCCGGGCAGGTTTGTTGACCAGATTTAAATTTTTAGTAAGTATAGAGAAAGGAAAAGTTGAGAAAAGTATTTATTATCAAGTACTAATACCTGCATTTTATGTTTGGGTAGTTTTGACTACATGGGAGATAATTTTACGCAGCAAACCTGGCAGCGAGAGTCTATTGTTCGCTAAATGACGTCACTCAAACAGAAGATAATTGCAGAGAGGAAGGTAGTTACCACGTTTCCAACATTCGGCTTTTGTCTTCTCAATATGAGGAGTTTATTTATTTTCATCCCACTGAGAGGAAGGTAGTTACCACGTTTCCAACATTCGGCTTTTGTCTTCTCAATATGAGGAGTTTATTTTGTTTCATCCCACTGAGAGCAAGGTAGTTACCACGTTTCCAACATTTTTCTTGTGTCTTCGCAACATGAGAAGTTTATTTTGTTTCATCCCACTGAGAGGAAGGTAGTTACCACGTTTCCAACATTCGGCTTGTGTCTTCTCAACATGAGGAGTTTATTTTGTTTCATCCAACAAAGACAATTATTTAAATAATATACATAGTCACTTAGTTTATATTGCAGCATTTAGGAATATTTGTGTTGCACTATTACTGTTGCAGAGCTAACTAGTTATTCAAGGCCCATAATTTTTGACACACGAAGTTAAAGTCCTTGTTTTTTTAGTTGAAGCTGTTGGACAATTTCTCATTCTAATATTGTACAAATTCCTTTTAAATTTTCATTATTTGGTAGACTTTGGGAATTTTTTTTATATCCAGATTTAAAAAAAAAAATGCAATTTTTTGTCTCAGTTCAACTACCTTCTCAACACACAAGCAGAATCCTTTGCATATTATTGACAAACTGAGCATCTTATGAGGAACGTATAACCTTCTCATTTATTCTTTTGAGGAAATATCCTCGACGGTAAAAATTCTTATATCACAAACAGGATTGCTCGTGGTTGAGTCATTTGCATCTTGTACTTTCCTCGTTTCTCTTCGAATTTGATTTAGGTGATGAATAAGTGTCCTGCGTGTCGCCATTAGACACGCATTCAAGGTTTTCCTCGATGACCGAGACAAACGCATCAGCTTGATGTGTGCACAACTCCAGGGTTCTTCACAGCTTTTGCCCCTGTCTTATTCTTCTTGGACAACATGTTGATGAACCTTGCCTCCGGCAATGTAAATTCTTCTCCTAAGGGTTGTTCATACGAACCGCCAGTTAATCCCTAGAGACGCGAAAACCAATATATCACCCAGATATTTTCCAAAGCGTCCTTACCACAGATTCTCCTAAAAGGTGTTTTCCATCTCATGTGAAAGATTTACGAGCTTAACATTTGTTAAAGTTAATATAAAAAGAATTAAGGTTAGCTTACTGTCAAAAGTTAAAAAATCAGTGTTTTTCAACGGAGGTTATGGTCAGATGACGATGCCTTATAGAAGAAATCTGTATAATTGAAATATTGAAATCAAAAACAGGTAAAATCACAGGTAATAATTTTGTAGGGTAGGGAAAGACAAAACTCAGAGGGTGGAATATAGATAGCCCCTTCCTCCATGACCCTTAGGGGTTGAAAGGGAGGCTATTTATACACTCTCGTGTTTGGGTAGATAAATCTCAAAGAAACGGGGTGTTGGCCGTAAGGGGGGGGGGGTAGGGTGTAAGCCAGTTATCAGAAGGAAGGGGAAAGTTTGCAGGACCTTTGAAGGATTAAATGTTCTGTGACATACTGGAATACAATACTAAAAATGTTTGTAGAAGGAATATGATCTTTGTTTATTTATCGTTAATCGTTTGTTTCCAGTTGAATGGGAATTGACTCAGATAAAAGGTGCTTTAGAAGGCTGGGTTAAATGGGCTTTATACCAAAACCAAATTAAAGATCTGGCTGTGTTTCTGATACGTATGATAAAACCAACACCCTTGGTCCCATAATAACTTCTTTCCTGACGACATCTTTTTTGTAGAATATATGTGATTGGTCTAATATATCTATTTCAGAAAAAAATAACCCAAATTTAAAACCACTCCCGCCTTAAATTTATCATTGAAAACAAATCAGAATACATATCCCCCCATCTTTGACAACCTACTTATCCGCAACCCTAATGTCTGTCTCCACCGACTTAGTCAGACCCTCTCCCCCACTTTAACCCACTTCATTCATGTCATAAAATATTCAATACGTCAAGAAGATTCTCATTCACAAGTCTTTTACGCTCTCTGAAAAGATATCCTACAACGTAACAAACAAAATGTTACTGAATCCCTTCTCTCAATTAAACTATTAAAAAAATCATAAAATATTTCTATAGTTTCACGTCCCCTGCTCTTATATCCCCTTATATCTTAAACTATTCTAATTAAATCAAGAAATCCTTGAATAAAACTTTTCCAAACCATAGATATCATTATTTCACCAATCATGAACTTAAATCACCGCACTCTCCCCTCAAAGATCATATTCTCCTTCGTACGTAATAGACCAAATTCCTTGTGCCACTCCCAAATGTCATATATCATTCATTGGTCAAACTTAAAGCCCTGTATCGCGTAGAATCAACACACATAAAAGTGACTTTAACACATAAAACTGCTCTCGCCAAACACGCAATACACGTCAGACTAGCATTTGAGTTCGATACCATTTCTATGTTAGTTGAAAATCATCTGTTCATAACGTCTACTAGTCGTAACCGTACACATTAACTTACAACTGATCAGTCTATCTACATTTTCCATTATTCCAGCATTCGAACTTTTATTGATATATATTTGAAATAATGTTTGTATTTCATTTTTTCTATTTTATGACATTAGTAATTTTCTTACTATTAGTAAAATAAAATTTTTACTAGTAGTTTTAATACCAGTTTATGATCGTACATATGTTATTTTGGTTATTTGTTAAACAATCCCGAATAATCCATGAAATTCAGTTATTAATGTTCACAATAATAACTTTTTGGTTCATAAATTGTATTTTAATTTAAAACTCATTGATCGAAACCCAACCATATTCCCCACAATGATATAAACAGATAATTAACATTCAACATAAGTCATGTTCGCTGAAAGGAGGGCAGAAGGCATTTGCTGACTCAGAATGGTGGATAATTAATTTTAGCTCTGATAAGGCGAAGAGAGTTTTTCGAGTTATTTACTTTTGGTAGACCACGACCTCCGGGGCATGAGAATTAAGGGATATGAGTCGGTAGTGTTTGCCCAAGACTATTTGTATTTGGTCACATAATTTTTAATGTAAGTTTCAAAGTTGGTAAAGATTGCATGCGTGGGGTGTCAATTGTGTTGGGTAGAGGTGACTTGGTTGCGTCAGACAGCAATAAGGCTGTGTACATTTTGCCATTTTCGTCAAGGTAATAACGATAATATTGTTGTCATTGTCAGCTCTGTTGACTGGTATGTTATTTATATGGTTTTTGGAAGGAGTAAACGGGAAGTCTTACGATGTGGGTTGAGTTCTGCGTAATGAGAGGCGTCAATGGATTTGGAGGTGTGAAGATGGCTATTTTTGATGATACTATCACGGAAGAGCGATAGCTCCCTTTCGCTCTCACTCACACTATGACGGGAATTCCTATGAGCAGATTCAACATCTGCAATGGGGATATTGGGATGACGATTTGGGGGGTTCTAAGCGGAGTGAGCAGGAAGACAGAGGTTGGCTGTGTTGTGTTTCGTATTGTGGTTGCTGGTTGGATATGTCTTAAATTGTTTGTGAGAATTTCAGTTTCTATGGGGGGAGGGGATAGCGATGTTTATTGGAGACGGCTTGGAGGTCGAGGTCACCGGCCTGACTACAGGTGGCAAGACTCCTATCTGTGCTGGTATCGGCACGGTCCGGCGGCCTTTGACGTCAGCAGTCGTCCTCCCCGGTGTGTGGACTCTGAACTCTCGTCGGCGAAGATGTGCGCCCCAACTAGCACTAGAACTTCAGCAAGATGTCTTATTAGCTTGCAGACTTGCATCTGCTTCGTCACCGCTCTCGTCCTGATACGGCGATACATTTAAAACTGCAAAGACGATTGTAGGAAATTGCTTATATTTTAAGATCCATTACTTTCTCAGACTTGAGTGTCTACCGGTGAGATTATATATATATATATA
>KZ810018.1:49874-61865 GCA_000696205.2 Oncopeltus fasciatus
TTTAAAAAAAAAAAAAAAAAAAAAAAAAAAAAAAAAAAAAAAAAATAGAACAAAAAGCATGATCTAGTCTTTGCGGTAATCTATACCTTTTCCTAATTATTAAATTAGTACATTTATATTATTAAATTAATAATTATTAAATTAATAAATTTATTATTATTGATAAATAATTCTGACCCTTAATGTGGTGTTCTCTATAAATTATTTACATTAACAATTATTGATTATTTTCCAGATATAAAGGGGCACGAAAATAGAAATAGAAAAAGTAGAATAATATTTTACAATTTTTACTGTAACAATTGTTGAGGACATTGTAAGAGAGAACAATAATAATATAAAAATAGCAGTTTAAATTCTACTTATGACTGATAAGTATTTAATAAATTCAAAATTTAAAAAAGTACATAAAATAATCTCTTATAAAATTTAAAATAATCTGAGCATCATACCCTGTACTCCATTCCAATATGAATAAGCTATCATATTATTATTATTACCAGTAAATTTCTATTGTAAACTGTAGATAATAAGAGTGAAAAATGTATTTAAAACTTATTTAATTACAATGTCTTACTGAAGGAATAATTTCCTCAGATATTGTAGGTGTATTCGAAATTATCTTCCTTAATAAGAATTTGCTGTAAATATATTAAAGAGAACAACCATTAGAAAATTATATTTTGCTCTTATTATGTTTGATACACATTGTCGTAAATCAATTAAGACGGATTCCTATATGCTAAGCTAAAGTGTGAACAGGCATATTTCTGAGTGTGTGTGTGTGTGTGTGTGTGCAATTTTGAACGTACCATATTTGTAGCTTCACCTTTGTAAAATTATTAGCTTCATATATTGTAATTTTTTCAAGTCGCGTTATGATACCAACGTAAATAATTAGATTTCTCTACTGGATACTTCTAAAAAAAATGAGGCGAAGAATTAGGTTGATCATATTCGCAAAATCGTGTAGAAATCAGGAATCTATTTTATTTATCACAGAAAATATACAGTGTTCGCCATTTGTTAGGAAAATATATTTGGTAGTATTATTTGAAAGATATGATTAATTAATGTACATTCATATTAATTAATTACCGTTACATGCATGTAAAATTTTTTTTTAATATGGCCTACTCATAATCTATGACCATCTGAGTGATAAAACAGAGTGAAAAAATACATAAATACATAATAATTTCTCATTAATCCCATTTAACATTACAGTTATTATAAATAGTATATTTCCATTCTTCGATTAATATTTTCAACTATCAGAGCAATAATAAAATAATAAAATGAATCAAAACTTGATACAATTACAATAAGATCACGTAAATATAAATAATTTTTAAACAATTTATCATATTATGAGTAATTAAAATGAAATTTGTATGTCCGTGTCAGGTGACGACACAAATTCCTACCCATATTTGTATATTACTAAGTAAGCAAAATGTTGAAAAATTTAAATAATGGTTAGCAGTTATTATTATACCTAAAAATATGGTTTGTCCGCATTGAAATTGATATTTATTTCAAATATAACTAAAGCAAATTTGATTTAGTATAATGTATAAATAAAATTAGTGATTACACTGAACAACAAAGTTTTTGTTTCGGGGTTGAAATTAGCTGATTTTAATGTATTTCCACGTGTTAAAACCAAAAATGACCATAAAAATTATATATTAGCTCTTTATTGCGAGAGTGGCTGAAAAATAACAAGCGGGCAATGGCTTTTGCAGTACCTATGGTTTGGCGTGAGCCTACCAATCATACAGACGACTGTTATTTCTGCTTAACTCCTCCCATTAAGCAAGGTTTATCTATGAAGAAAAGAGGAACGGTGAAATACCCTAATCTCCCATCTGCTCTTCGGCCTGTACCACACTCAGACAATTTGCCAGTCCCTTCTCCACCCCAAAACTATGAAATTTTAGAGGAAAGTGATGAAGTCTGTTTACAAGAAGCAACCCATCCTTCTACATCCTATGACCCTGATTGTGATGTAAGAGATAGGTCTAGTGATCCGCACAGAATTATTCAAGCAGAGTTGAGTGACCTTATATGAGATCTTGGCTTGTCTAAGGGAAAGGCTCAGCTGTTAGGGTCAAGACTACAACAGTGGAATCTTCTACAACATGATGTGAAAATATCTCAGTACAGACAGCGTCAAAAAGATTTGCTTCCTTTTTTTGAGAAAAAAGAAAACCTCGTAGTTTGTTCTGATGTTAATGGTTTGATGACTTAATTGAAATTTGGTGGTACAAACCTCTTTTATTTGTCAAAACACTAAGAATAATGTTTTTTTTAATCAATTTTGTACTTAAAATATTCTAAAAGAAACATAACAATATTGTTTTTTGTACTTTCACTTTTCACGTATAGTATAACTACTCTTTAAGATTAAGTGCTGTATATCTCAAAAACCAGAGCTAATACAAATTTTTCAATGTTATTTTCGTTTTTATCACCCCAAAATTAGTAGAAATAGACTAATTTAGTGTAGGAAACATTCAAAAAATATTTTTTTGTTGTGCAGTGTTATTAATCTTAAATAATTTATAGCTTAACGATGTAAAAACACGAACCTCCCGCTGAAATACTCCCATACATTCCTAAACTTTAACTTCTGGTTATGTAGAGAACATTAAATGTGAAATATTAACTCCAGAAATTAAATAAACTATTTTTAATAAATTTATAGGACATAGAAAGTGTAAGACGTTATATTTGTTGTGACTTACTCCTTGGAACAATATTATAACCTTCATGTAACCTAGCGAGGCATTACTATGATTCAATAAAGAGTGTGCTCAAACTAGCGTTCTTATGTTTCTCCTATTGATCCATACTGATTATTAGTATTGTTCCCGACTTTATGGTTAGCTCAGGAACTAACAACTTGGCGACGAGTTTATGAACCCGTGTGTGCAAAGTGATAAGTTGTGTAAAGTGATTGTGTTATCGTAATCCCGCGTGAACTCCGACACCATTATGTCTCAACTACAAGGCATTTTCTTCGATGAAACGGGTGATTTTAATGTTTTTCATACAAAATTGAAAAACTATTTCATTAGAGAAGACATCAAAGATGAGGAGAAACAAAAAGCTACGCTTCTCACAGTTATTTCGGACTCGTCAGTGAAGCTGCTCGAGAGTTTATGTATGCCTGATAAATTAGACGATGTAAAATATGTTACGCTGATAAAGCTTCTACAAGAACATTATGCTCCTTCTACATCGTACTTCAGTCAAAGACATCTATTTTATTGCGCCACTAAACGTCCAGACGAAACTGCGCGCGAATGGGCAGCCCGGCTTAAAAATATGGCAGCTCAATGTAAGTTTGGGGATGAAATATCAGTCCTTCTTAGGGATAAATTTGTATCCGGTTACGGGGAGGGTCCTGTACAAGATAGATTATTTGAAGAAGACGCTTCGCTTTCAACATTGACATTGAAGGCTGTTGTTGATCTAGCCTCAAGAAAGAAGCGGCGGTCGAGGAACGAAAACATCGTGTCAGTATGCCAGTCAACCTTGAAGCAGGTGTTTTTCTTCATAAAGGTACACGACTAAAAAAAAATATCTAAACTTAGTGCTCCCCAACCAAAGCTCCATGAAAAGCCCTGTGCTCATTGTGGTCGTAGAAATCATACTTCTGACAGATGTCGATTTCGCGAATATTCCTGTAACAATTGTTCGGTCAAAGGTCATTTAGCAACGGTTTGTCCTAATAAAAGGAAGGCTAAATCCTCTAACATTAATGCACCCAAAAACGCTCCATCCCCGTATACAGTGACCCTAGAGGTTAATAACCAAAGACTACCTTATCAGATTGATACTGGATCCTATTATAATGTTATTAGTGAATCTTTCTATCAAAAACACTTTCGTCATATCAATCTCTCTGAGAATGACTTACATTAGACAGACTATGTAGGTAACCCTATAATTCCTTTAGGCAAGTTCTCTACTCTGGTGAATGATGAAAATGGTAAACGTCATACTTTAGTCTTTTATATAGTGAAACAAGGTGGGCCTCCCCTGTTGGGTCGTCAAGGCTTGAAAGCGCTCAACTGTTCACCAATCCTGCATATGTCCAGCAATTCTGCTGATTTGTTTACTAAGGCCCCTCCGAAATTCATGAAATTTTAAAGAAGTATGCTGCTGTTTTTGATGACAGTGTGGGGACATTCTCCAAATATAGGATTTCACTGGAAACAAAACATCATAAGCGCTCCTCTTCTGATGTCAGCACTATTTCCGCTAAGGATGAAGGCGTTGGCTATGCATCTGTCAGATCTGTTGGAAGTTCAATGAGAGATGAAACACCCACTCCTGATTATCATATGGATCTTGGCCTGGTTCTAAAATATCAACAGAAGCTGAGAGAGCTAGAAGTTGAAAATTATCGATTACGAATGAAACTTGAATCATCAAAGAATTCTGTTTTTGTTCCTCAACATGATACAGATCCATTAATTATCCAGGAATTGGAAATGGAGAATTCAAAACTGCGAAACGATTTGATGGTGTTGAAGGGGTGCATTGCCTCTGATGCTCTGAATGAAAAATCAGCTGAGCATTTGAAGAAATTGAACAAGGGTCTTGAAAACAAGATAATTTCTCTTCAACAAAAAGTTGGAGAATTGGGTAAAGAACTTAAGTCTGCTATAACAGAGAACGGTGATTTGAAAAACAAGTTGGAAAATTTTAAAATACTTGAGAATGAGTTGAAAGTAATTACAAAATCCCTACGAGCAAAAGAAACTGAGTTTTCTAATCTAAAGAGAATTTGGGAAGAATCATCTAAACTTCTGACTGATAGGAAAAAAGAAGTTGAAGCACTAAGAAACCAAGAAAAATCCCTTGAAGCTATCAATAATCGTCTCCAGAGTGAAGTCAGGAGCCTCAGGAATGACTTGGAACCACTTAAGAAGGATCAGCAAGATGATATTCTAGTTCAACTTGGAGAAGAAAAACGAGCATTTGAAGAAGAGAGGACAGAAGAGAGGGCTCGCTATCAGAAACTTCTTGCTGAGCGTGACCATTTGGAAACAGAGCTTGAGTCACCTCCATTTCGGGGATTCTCACCAGATCCTGAAACTCTTCCAGGCCACCAATTGGAGGTTCAGCCTCAGGAAACACCACTGGGAGCATCCCGCAGTTCAGCCAGACCTCTGCGTTTGAACATAAAACCTCCTAAACTTTTTAGTCCCTAATGAATTGTTTTTTTTTAAGGGAGGAGGAGTGTTGTGACTTCCTCCTTGGAACAATATTATAACCTTCATGTAACCTAGCGAGGCATTACTATGATTCAATAAAGAGTGTGCTCAAACTAGCGTTCTTCTGTTTCTCTTATTGATCCATACTGATCATTAGTATTGTTCCCGACTTTATGGTTAGCTCAGGAACTAACAATATTCATGTACTGTTTTTTTATAACCTTTATTTACATATTACACTCTGTTTAAAAATAAATGAAGACATTTTATAATTTGATTACAATGAATTATAGAAAAAAATGACATTAATAAATGTCACATGAGGAGAGAAGGTGACCAGTGACACCACTCTCAACCACGTAGTTAAGGAAAGTATTGAAGGATATAACTTCGAGTTTTAGTTTTTTTGAGGGCCGTCATACTTCAAATAAAGAAAACGTATTTGTTATTTAGGTGTTCTATTGAAAACAGTTTAAAATGAACACATTACAGCAAACATAAATTGTACAAAAAAAATTTGAACATAATCACATTTTTTTTTGGCTAAACTGAAACAAATTATATAGTGCTTAAAATCAACTGGTAAAATCTAGACACATAACCTACCATTTTATTATCAATTTCATTCTTGCTCGCTGAAATATTACATTGTTGACATTTATAAAGACGGGGGCCATAAACCGGCCATAATTTCTATTCTATTAAAATAAAGGAAACATAGATACTTATTATTAAATGTTTTTTGTTGGAGTTCAGTCGAGGTAGATCCAAAAAATACTATTTGATAAATAAAAAAAATACACATTTTTTAAATTGTATTTTTTGGATCTACCTTGACCGAACCCCAACAATATCATCTAATGATACTATATAAGGTCAATAAAACTCTCAATTTATACATACTTATGTAATATGTGGGTTCGATATTACAAAAAGATAACATTTGTGTCTCTCTGGTAAATATTTTACAGTGACTTTAACATTTTTATCTCTAATAGGTCGTTCTCAGGATAACTCTTCTGAATAGACTTTATTTACTCGAAGTGCAGGCAGACTACTAAGCTACACCCTAAGGAAGTAAGCATCGCACGAAACTATACCCTGTTGATACTATGTACATGAAGAGAGTATATCCTCGTTATGTTAACATGAACACAAGGCAGAAGAGTGACTAAGAATGGTACATTAAGGATAAATACCCAGCGTAACACCATAATGTTCAAAATATATTGTGAATTTAAATGAATACATTTTTATTGTTTTAATTAAACAAAGGTATTTTGAGTTAGAGTTTACTTAGAATCGAGTATTGAAATAGGTTTTTAAATTCAAGTGTTTTTGAGATATAGGTTAATTTAAACAGTGGTTTGTGTTAAATTTTTAAAGGCAGTCTAGAATCATTCAATGTTGTAACTTTTGCAAAAAAAAAAAAAAAAAAAAAAAAAAAGATAAAAAAGGTCTTATTGGTAAAAGGGTTTCAGTGACATGCGGGTTTTTAGACTGAGTATAAGCAGCATCATAGCAAAGAGTCCCTGAGGATGAACCATTAGTGCTGAAAACCTAAGATAGATAAATCAAATACTTGTGGAGAAGTCACATTTTGCTATTTAATTCAAGACAAAAATACGCCCAAAATAACACTGAACACCATATTATTATTCCACATTTATTGCTTCGATAAAATGAAAATTTTCACTGGTGTTTTATTTAGCATTTTTGATAAAATCTCAAAATAAATTAGCTATTGAGGTTGTTCACATAATACATTTTTCCAAATTTTTTTAAAGGATATATCCTACCAACTAGATGCCAAAAGTGATAGTGAATAATATATATATNAGTTCTCTACACTGGTGAATGATGAAAATGGTAAACGTCATACTTTAGTCTTTTATGTAGTGAAACAAGGTGGGCCTCCCCTGTTGGGTCGTCAAGGCTTGAAAACGCTCAACTGTTCACCAATCCTGCATATGTCCAGCAATTCTGCTGATTTGTTTTCTAAGGCCCCTCCCGAAATTCATGAAATTTTAAAGAAGTATGCTGCTGTTTTCGATGACAGTGTGGGGACATTCTCCAAATACAGGATTTCACTGGAATCAAAACATCATAAGCGCTACTCTTCTGATGTCAGCACTATTTCTCAGGATGAAGGCGTTGGCTATGCATCTGTCAGATCTGCTGGAAGTTCTAGCATATAAAGGAATCACTTTTAAATAGATTTCGAATATTATGGTATTTCTATTCTAAAATATTAAACGCTGATAAAGGGATATATATTCCTGAGAAGGCACTCTATTTTTGAAATAGAATCAAATTTGATATTTGAGCTGTCTATTGCAATTCCTTGAAGGATTTCATTTGTGATTGAAGCCAGATGTGTAGGGGATTTTAAAGGAAGAAAAAATGTATAACATTGGAATTTTCACATAATTAGAGTTCTGAGAAAGCATGTTAGGTGTGAAATCTAATTTTTTGAAGTTTATATATTCTTGTTATTTATAAATGTAAGTAGGATGGCTGAGTATGTCCCCCACTTCTCGTTTCCAGCCAGTATTTCCAGGCAGTCTTTAGTAGTTTTCCTTTTGCAAAAAAAGAAAAAAAAAATGTACGTAATGTCAAAAAATCTCAGGCTATTATTTTTGGGTCTAGATTTTTGCTTACATCACTCCCTACTATTCCTTCCCTCACAATTGATCAGCACCCATTCCATTCCTCGGTCAAAAACCTTGGCATTAGCCTAGACCAAAACTTTTCATGGAAACCTCATATTTCACAGGTTTCCCGCTGCTGTTTCTCCACTCTCCAATAATTTCGCCGCTCTAGTCATCTACTGCCTCGTACTCGTCTCCTTGTGTCCTCACTCATACTCCCCCATTTTGACTATGGTTGCGCTGTTTATGGGAGCCTCACCGCAGAACTAGAGGATAGGCTTTAGCTTCTGCTAAACTGGTTCATCAGGTTTGTCTTTGGTTCTCCGAGGATCGCCCACGTTACAAAGCTGTACTCCGAGTCGGGATGGTTATACCCATCTTACAGTAGGCCATATTTCCTTGATTCTCTCCTCTATCAAGTCATATTTTCCCATTCCCCTCCCTACCTCTATGATCTTTTAACTTTCAAATCCTCAGTACTTTCCCGTTCCCCACCTGTTCTCGACTTTCCGACCTTTATCCTCCCCCTTAAAAATCCGCTGCATTTAGTCGCTTCTTCCTCATCAGATCCTCCAGGCTCTGGAACTCGATCCCTCTAAATATTCGTCACTCTTCCTAGCTCGCATCCTTTAAATCCCAGCTATTTCAACATCTCCTCTCTGGTACTAGGAACTGCTAAACTGTCTCTTGTTTAATTTTTATTTTTATCATGATTAATTGTTATTCTACTTGTTTTGATTTTCATTGTTTTTTCTTGTGTAGCACTCATTTTTTTTTGTACCTATGTTTTTTATTTATTTTTTTATTGTATGTTTTAGTTTGGTTTTTTATTAATTATTTATTTTATTTCTGTACTTGTGAATATTATCATAGTTCTGTTCAAAATATTTTATATTATTAGCCTATTGTTTATTTTTACTTTTGTATTTTATTGTTGCTACTAGGTCAGAATCAGCTATACTGTCAGGTGTGACCTTGTTATTTACGCGGACTTATGTCCGAGAATAAAAATTTTTTTTTTCTTTCTTCACTTAGGTCGATTTTTAAAAAAGAGCAGGTGATTTGCTTAGCTTGCGCTACTCCTTCTTGACGAACTTTTACCAAAGTAGGTAACTTGAAGCTTTTTGTTCTCTTCAGTGTGTTCTGGAGCAGAGTTTTGGATCAAATATAGAGTTCTTTTGTTATGGGAGTACCTACGCAAACCATCGGAGTTCAGCGACCCATTACTAGGTAAGATAAAGTAATTAAACTATAAATAGAAGAATAAAACTCTAAAAATAGATCTACTAAATGCAACACCTGACTATTGTTGCATGCTTCACGTGTGAATACATTTTTAGACGGCAATATTACGAATAAAGCATATCTGACCTGCGTTTTTCTAATTTTAACTTCAGTACAGTTTAATACACCGTGTATAGCTCTGTCGCATGACTGAAATAACTATAATTATTTTATTATTTGACAGCAGTGACGCAAGATATATGAGGCACGCACTGTCTCCTTGAGTGATGACCTACCTGTGTATGTTCCCATCTTCTCTCTGTGGCCGTTCTCAGTGTATACTGCTATCAGGAATAGCTTTCAAAAGTCAGTAACGCAGGAGTAGCGCTAGATAAGCAGATTTTCATTAAATACGGATGTAAATGAGAGTAATTGACAAAATTTAAATATTAATTTATCATATATTTAATTGCCGGAGAAAGTAAAAATATATGAGTACGATTACTTTCTGCTGAATTCTTTTGCTGATCCTATGTTACTAAATTAATACGATGCATTACAATTATTTTGTATTTATTGAGGAGAAGCTCACTGTATATTAATATATTTTTATTGTATCTCTCTCACTCTATCTTACCCTCCGTCACCCACTCTTTCTCTTACCCTCCCTCACTATCTCTCTCTTACCCTCTCTCACTCTCTCTCTTTCATTCCCTCCCTCTTCTCTCTCCCCCCTCACACCCCCTCACTCACTCCCACACTCTCTATCTCTATCAGCAGTGTTTAACAAGCAATAACACATCTTATTCCACTCTCTGTTTTCCAATAGACCACTTTGAAAATATAATTAATTGCATGGTTGAAAAATAATAAAATTATAATATTATTTAATATAAATAATGGATAAATGTATATTATTTTCCCTTTAATAAAATTCAAAAAACTATTTTTAACTGTTTCCTTCTTTAGTGACATAAGAATGTGCTATACTATAATAAAACGTGTCACATACATGTTCAAAATAAAAGTTTTAATAATGCCTTTTTATGTTCTTAAAAATAATGTGCATAAGAAATACATTTTATTTTCATTGAAAATAAATAATTGCAATCGTCCTGTTAAATTAAAACCATAACCCCCTCCCTTTAATATTCGATGTCTTACATATTCCGACATGCATATTCTGCAGATTCTGCAGAATCCAAAACACATATAAAATATCAATCTGCCTGACCACTTATGAAATGCAAGCAACTTTTCAGAAAAGGCTAGATTGTTTTATTTCTCGAATATTAAATANCCTGGCGGAGGGCCAAAAGGCCACGTATTAATGGCGGGAGACTTGCCGGCCTTTAGGACGATTAGCGCAGACAGGTGTGCGTAGCTGCTGTCTCCTTGTGGATTGACAGGACGCTGATTGATCACTCGCGAACGACGCCGCACAGCTTCCCAACAGATAACCAATAGGACATTTCTCAGTCATGATCTTATTAAAATTTGGTTTGAACTTGCGTTCTCTATTATAATATTTTCGGATTTACTCGTGATTTTCTTGTAAAATTTTTAACTATCACAGATAGATTTCGACGGTCATTTTTATTTTATGTTCTTTCTTGTTTCTGTTTATTCTCTTTTAAAAAAAGAAAAAAACAAGAAAAAAAATTATATTTACTCTGAAATATATATATATATATATAGAATCGGTTTAAAAGTGATGTTGGACATCCTAACGTGATTGAATATGTCCCACATCATTCACTTATTTAAAGAAGAGTACTTTATCAATATATGAATGCGTGTTTGACAAAGTACTTTTCATTTGTACTCGTGTTTGGGTCCGTAACTGTAAAATATTATGCCAGTAAAAACAAGATTTTGATCCCTTTTATTCAGGATCTAATTTCTTCCCGCTTCAGCCTTTTCCTCAATTCCATCCTAATCCACTGGCACAGTCCTTGTCTTCCAACTCCAACCCCTACAACCCTCCCCGTCGGCTCAAACGAAGATGGCCCCGCGACCTGCTGGGGACATAGTCTGTAAATAAATTGAGAGTGGTGTCACTGGTCACCTACTTTCCTCATGTGGCATTCATTAATGTAATTTATTTTCTATTATACATCGTTATCAAATTACAAAATGCTTTTATTTATTTTTAACAGAATGTATTATATAAATAAAGGTTATATATAAAAACAAGAAAACATTATTTACTTCCACTTTACATAGCATATAATGCCTCACTCCTAACAGTCCAATTTTGCTAAATAAAAAACTTTGCCTTTCGTTTTGCATTTTAAAGCTACATGCAGAATGAATTTCATGAAGAAATAACAACTGTAGGATATTATGTATATATATATATATATATAAACTTTTTCCAATCCCACCTACTAAACACTTAAAGTGATAACCTCTTGTGTGTTTTACACACACACACACAATTTAGTACGGATAATTCTCTGTATCTCCGAAAAAGTGTCATATGTAGCTTAATATATAATTTTGTGTCTAATTTATTTTGGCTTCATTATTTTTATATAGTTAAATTTAAGTTATTTAGCTTCCAAAAGGTTAAANATTTTGCTATTGACTGACGTCAATAGACTCGTATCGTTGAACGAATGCTAACATGATTGACATCAGCAGACCTGCAGACCACAACTATGCGTAGAACGCGAACAGACTACGGCGCTGAAGGCAGTCTAACCCGCATCACCTCTCTGTCCGGTGTGAACCTACCCTAACAGCTAGTTCTGATAAGGAAAGTAACAAGTTATTTCCCAAGAAATCATGTCGTTATCAGTGGAGATAATGCTGGACTTATTACGTCGTACATCACAAGTAATATAGACACATATAGCTATACGTCCGTAATGAAAAAATTC